>JAAEAF010000559.1:0-252412 GCA_011037195.1 Triatoma infestans
TGTTCTTTGTAATAATTGTTACTTATAGCGCTATCGTGCTGATTGTAGCATAAATAAAGATAAAAAAAAGAAGAAAGAACCTGAACCTGAGAATAAGATCACATTACAGGGACAATTGTCAGCAGCTGGAATTGTGACTTGGTGCTAATTGCATTAATATTTGTACACATAATTCAGTACATTCTAAATAAAAAATAAGAGAAAGTAATAAAAAAATGGCGTTTTTTTCAACTATGATCAATCACTCAGTATTATTCTATCAAAAAATAACAAAAGCCAACATCTCAGTACAGTCTTAAGATATTATTTAGAAAGCTGGACCATTTACAAATCTCAACAAAACAAACTCGGCCTCGTTGAATTTCATTGGGAAATTCTAAGTTATGCCATTCAAGCAGACCAGATCTGGAATATAAAGATGCCTTCCAAAGAAGGTACTTGAACCCATTTGTTTTATGGTCATGGTTTTAAAGAGCACGATTGGCAGATAGATTGCATAGGATGAATGATGGGTTTGTAGTTGAAACCACTCAACTGGGATGCCAAAGTACAGAAGAGGAGTTTTTTAAAAATATCTTACCATATTTGTGACATTTAAATTTTAATCAGCCTATCAAGAGTTTAATTATAAGAATAAAAATTATAGAACATCACTTAAACAGATTAATGGCGTAATAATGTCTACGTCTGAATTTCGTTTTTCTTCTTGATGTTTTTAACAGAAATTTAATTAATTAAGAGTCACAAATGATATCTTAATTAAATTAATGCTAATACGTGAAGAGTTTTAATTCGTTAATTTTCTAATGGTATTGTTCCGTGACACGATTAATATAGTAAATAAAAATTGAAAAATGTAAATCGATCTAGCTATATAATCTTTTCTATTAGTGAAATGAACATTGCTTGTTTTTTTTTTTTTTTGTTTTTTTTATTAATTGTCATCTTAAATTAATTGGAACCACTATGAGAGTGCCTCACTTATCTAAATAATAATTCAGATGATATAAATGAGGTGATTATTTTTTAATAGACATGACTATTCTTGAACTGAATTGTTGCCTTTTCCTGCAACCAATTTTTTTTTTATTAGCAGTTTAGATTTAGGTCACACTTACTACTATGAAATGGGCGTTGGCAAATCGATAACGCACTGATGCTCATTGGTAAATGAAGACTTCCAAAATGCACGAAAGTAATTGCTTACTTTTCAAGACGGGCCTTACCTCCATCTACTGCATCCGAATCTAGTATAGTGACTTAAGTAAACTTATTTATATTGTTGATATGAAATTACTCACCATCTTCGGGCTTGTTGCTTCGTTCTGAAACATTACTAAGCCGACAGCTGCATGCTTTTCTTTAATTATTCATTTTTCATCTGAAAAAGTATTTAAAGTATTTTAATTAAAAAAAAAAAAACATGATTACTTATTTAAGGTAGACTTTTTGTCTAGTGACAGTTTAGATCTGTTGTCCAGTAGTCGTTTCAATAGTCGATAGCGTCTGTTGAGTTCAATTCTTTTCAGTCGTGTGTGAGGGTTCCAGTTTAATCTTTTGTCTATGAACAACCCAAGGTAGCGGACGACATTAGTGGGTTAGTGGGTGGGATAGGAATTAAGTTGTAATAGATTGGCGGAAGAGTGATGTGGCGTAGGGTGAATGTAATATTTTGGGATTTATTTTCATTTAGTTTGATATTCCGTCTATTGAACCATTTCTCTAAGGAGAAGAGATGGGTTTGGAGATTTCTACGTGCTATTACTGGGTCTCGGTGAGAGGACAGAATTGCAGTGTCGTCTGCATAGGTAAGGAGAACAGTTTCTGGATGGGTTGGGATATCTGCTCTGTATATTGTGTACAGGATGGGACCAAGGATACTGCCTTGCGGAACGCCCGCTTCGGCTTTATGGATAGGAGAGACTGAGGTTCCGACTTGTACCCGGAAGTAACGGTCAGTCAAATAGGACTTTAGGATAAGATAATAAGTAAACGGGAGGATGCCCTTAAGTTTCCAGAGCAGACCCGGGTGCCATACTCGATCGAAGGCTTGCCTTACAGCGAGGAAAACACCCGAGCAACATTCCTTCTTCTCAAGGGAGGATGCGATGGCGTCAACAACGCGATGACACTGTTGCACTGTAGAATGGTGACGTCTGAACCCAAACTGGTGGTCTGGTATAATACTGGAGGATTCAATTATAGGGAGGATGTGTTTAAGAAGGAGTTTTTCAAGGATTTTGCCAAGTACAGGCAACAAACTTATGAGACGGTACGATGTAGGAAGATGGTGAGGTTTATTAGGTTTCGGAGTAGGACGGATTATCGAGAATTTCCAAAGGATAGGGAAATGGGTGGTTCTAAGTACAGCATTATAAATTAGAGTTAGAAAGACTATTGCTTTTTTGGGAAGATAGCGGAGGATTTTTGAAGTAATGTAGTCATTTCCAGGAGCTTTCTTTGGAGAAAGATGTTGAATAATAAACTGGACATCAGAAGGACTAAAAGGTTTGGGAGGAAGGGTGAGAGGAAGAGGAGAATCGAGATCTTGCTGAATGGAATCATGAAATAAAGGGTCTACCATATTTTGATGAGGAGTAAAGACTGTGGATAAATAGGAAGAAAACAGAGAGGCTTTTTCTTCATCTGATGAAGCCCAGGAGCCGTCATTACGACGAAGTGGTGATGGGACAGGTTTAGGACAGTATTTTCTTTGTGGCAGTCCAAAGTGATTTGTCTTCAGTAGTTAATGATAATGTATAGTCTTGAAAGCGTTCATTCTGTAATTGTTTAAGTTCTGTTTTAAGTCGGTGAGTTAGTCTGTTGTAAATTCGTTTATCAGAGGGATAGCGGGTGCGTTGCCACTTGGATCTAGCACGTCGCTTATCCATGATAAGTGTTCGGATATATAATGGGACGTTAGTTGAGTTAGTATAATATCGTGTTGGATGGTTTAGAGTCGGTTGTCTTATAGAATTTTGTATTAGTGTAGTGAGATGTTGTGCCGCATTGTCTACGTCGTCTGTCGTTTTAAGTTGAAAATGTAGGTCTATCTTGTCTTCTATTAGCGATTGGAATCTCTTCCAATCAACTGGACCTGTGATTAGAGATGGTTTGGGAGGCTTAGGGATAGGATGAATGTCAAGAGTAATTAGGACAGGGCTGTGGTCTGAGGAGAGTTCTGTGAGGGTTGAGATATCATAGTAGTGTGATATCTGGGACAATATGAAGAAATAAGGATATCAGGAAGTTTGGAAAGGGATGTAGGCCAGTAGGTAGGTAGGTAGACTACAATCCCTTCAGTCCAAAATCCTTCTCACCATCGTTAACGCTCCTTACTACGTTTCCAACCTAACCATCCATAGAGACCTTGAAATCCCTTTCGTTAATCTAGTCGCCCGAACCCGATATAAAAAATTGCATCAATCCCTGCAGTCCCATTCTAATCCTTTAGTCCGTCACCTATCCTCCCGCACTATTCCCGATAACCCTCCCAGGCGTTTAAAACGCCAGTGGCCTCGCGATTTTCTCAGGCACTCTCCCAACTCAGCTTATAGGGAGTGCTACCGCTGGGTAGCTCTCCCCTCGGAGAATGCGTGTGCGCGAGTGCGTGCATGTTTATGTAAGTGCAATGCTATCAGTGTTACTTATAGCGTAGATAACGCTGGTGTAATAATAAATAAATAAATAAATAAATAAATAAAAAAAAAAGAAAAAAAAAAGTAGACTTACAAGATGTCTCAGGTGAGCTGCAAGAGCGTTCGCTTGTATTTGTTCTGCCCAGCACTACCGAAGAGACGCATGCATTACTCTTTACTGTTCCACAAGACATATTGCACTTAGTTACCCGCCCTCTGATAGTACAATGAACTTTATGGCTTTAATGGGATGGAAAAAAATTTGGTAGAAACACTCAGGATTTTCTCTTACTGTAATCATTAAAATTAATTACCAATTTCTTTTTTTTAAATTTATTGAAAAGTTAGTTGGTCTTATACATGAATGTAGGTGATGGAGAACTGAACTAATATATCTATGTAAGTTTCTGGACAGAAAGAATACTCTCAATGACAATATTCTATAATAGACACTAGAGAGCGCCTTGATTAGCCCCTCAATGAAACGTGTAAAGGCATTGTAAATCTAACCTCGTAGTTCCCTCACAATATACCAAAATTAACAATGTTTCAAACAAAAGTGATAGGTTTATATCTGAGTAGATCGTATTTAATTATTTATTTACAATGAAATGATTATTAATTCTTGGACAAATTGAGGAAATATTTATGTAAAATAGATAATTTTGTACATCTATGAGGAAAAAAGGAATTACATGTGTTTTATGGAACTACACATTGATATATAGTTTACACTTAAATGTATACCCAACCATAAGATTCGAAAGAAAATTCTAAAATTAAATAATTTAATTTATTTCTGCATTGTAAGCGATTAAATGCAAATATATCAATGTTGGATTCCTACTTATTTAGTATTCTCAAAGCTTGGGATATAGAAGATTTAAAAGGTATAAGGGTTTTTTGTAAAATTTAATTTGAAATAAATTGTACTGTCGGACATTTTTGGAAGGAACCTGAAAAGATTAGGATGCGGTTAACTAACTATAATCGAACAGCTCATGAATGAATAGCATATCGTAGATTTTCTTACGATCTGTGTAATAGGATCCAAAGAGCGGAGAAACATAAAAATGAATCAATCTAGTTACTCGCTACCTGACGAGAGTCTCCTAAGACTCTATATATAGACAGACTAGCTAGCCCTGCAATGGAACAGGTTACGACCAGTAAACAACCAGTCAGCAACCTACTATCTTTTCATCACTCAGCTAGTCTGTCTCTCTATACATATATCTGCTACCTACCTTCTATATACTTATAAAGTCCTTGCAGTTTGTATATTCTCTCATTATACAGTAGTCAGCATTTATTCTAATTTATTTCTCAAAAATACTTTCTTTCAAATTTTCTCTCCTTCTTACATCTATTATAATCTGCATAGAGATTTTTCAAAACATTACAGTCCAACTCGTTCTTCGAATATTGAAATTTGAATGCAATTAGCTTAAAACATTTTATTTTGAAACCCTTCAATTAAATTGTTGTATTTATTATAAATGGGTGGCCAAACCGGACAAGTACAGTACTCAAGATGAGGTCTAACTAAACTGCAGTATAGATGCTTAAGAGAATCTATAATATATTTCTAAGAGAATATTTTGTATTTCTAAAAATGAAACCTAACATTTTACTACCATTACCTGTGATGTATTGTATATTCATCTTAAATGATATCGTCGAATCAACTATTATTCCTAGATTTCGAACGACTTCAACTCGGATGAAAATCCGAAACCGGTCGGGAACAATGTAAATATGCATGCTACGACGGATAAAATACCAGATGTTATCCACCATTGCTCACCCATCCACATATTCAGCGACTTCGACTCTATTTAACATTTTACTACCCAACTCATTAGGAGATTTACTCAATGTTACTACAGAGCATTTAGCGACATAATTTTAGGAGAATTTTGAGAGCATCTATTTTAAGTTCTGTTCCAAAACCAAAGCGTCATTTAGCACAGTTGACCCGGTGAAATGTCCCAAAATAAACTTAAAAGCATAATCTGTGATGTGCATATCCGGTTAGCCGATTATGAAAATATACATAGATGTTATATGAAGTTTAAAGAAAATCTTTAGAACATTTTCGAGAAAACCGCAAAAAGTGAAAACTGTTCAGTAAAGTCGTCTTCCGGTTGAAGGATTTTGGCCGTAAACTTCGTTTCAGATGCTGTCTTAGTACCTTGACGGAATCTCATGTTTGACCTTCCTTGTGAATTTTCATTTTTGAGATCTTTTGTCCACATACACAACATTTCGCTAAAAATATTTTGTTTCGTACACTTGGGACCCTAAAACATATATTTCCGGTGAAAACTCGAATTTGGAAAATACGATATGATCACAATACTTTCTCTTATTGGAGTGAGAACAGGAAGTAAAAATAGGAACTGGTAGATGATATTTATGTGTGTAATAGTAAACGATAATTAACAGAATCATTGAAAATCATGAATTCGAGAAAATCCCGTGTAACGGCAAGAGAGAGAGCATAAGGCCGACCGAGAGGAAACAAACTCTCTCTGGTACTTTCTCACTTAAACAGGCTAGAGTGGGGAACCTGTATATAAGCCAGTGAGAGATCTAGACATGGATCTATCTATCAGATTCAACCATATACATCGCATCGTGTCATATCTCCACTCCCACTTTTTATTCTATGAAAATCATTACAGTCCAGTGCAGTTTGTGTAAGCTTATAGCAATATTATAACAGTGTCTTCAGATCTCGTCTAATTATTCAAACCTAATTTCTCTCCTTATCAACTCCATTATACCCGAACTCATTTTGTAATGTTGCCCAGCCGGTATTGCTGTGGTATCCTCCTTACTCGGAATATCGACATACAAACATACTGACCATGTGCTAAAAAACGTTCGATGTGAAACGTTCATACAACTTACTTCTGTTAATACAACTATAGTATATAAAATGATGGACAAATTTTCTTTAATTTCGTATAAATATTTCTAAAAATTGAAAAAGTTGAAAAATACGTTTTATTTGAAGTAATTTTACATGAAGTAAATAAGAGAAAACTGCCAGATTTCTCTATTTCCATATATTCTTTTTATTTTTATTTTATCCATTGAAGGAACCTATAGCATTTTACTTAAGATTAATTTTTTCAATTTTTCAATTCTTCAATTCTTCAGACAATGCTATCCACCCTCTAGAAAAGTATCTATCCTTAAGAAAAGTAACTTACCTCTAGAAAGCAACTTAAACTCAATTGCTAAATTAGATATTGAATACTTTCCAAAAATATATTTTGCTTCCCGTAATTCAGTAAAGGGCGAAGGAAGGTTTACAACTTTTTACAATCTTCTTAACCTTATAAGGCCAGAAAAAATTATAAGAAAGCCAAAACATGTAAAAGAAAATTTGTGTCCGCTGTGGGAGGGAGATACGGAGTAATAAGGTTCTACATGGTTGATAAAGGAGCTTACTGTTTTGTGTGTGTGTGTGTATGTATGTATGTATGTATGTATGAGTGTTTTAGCAGAAAAAGCAAGGACATTCTGATACAGTTATCAAGAGGTCTCTTTCTTTAATGAAGTTTTTACTAACTCATTCATTTCCTTCCTGTAGGTCATCTCACATCCGGCGAAAACCCTTATTTTCTGTCTACTTTACTTTTGCTTAAAAGGGAATAAATAGAGGTTCCTAGAATGTCAACACTAATGTGAAGAGCTTATTTCGTGGAACATTATAAAATTTTTGCACGGCATGTATACGTGAATTAGTAGACTATGGTATTCGAGATTATATAAAACTTACATTAAAACTTGGAGCAAAAAGCTTTAATTTATATCAACTAACATGATTTTCTTTCACATTTGCTTGTAGTGAATGTTTTTATTTTCTAATAATTTGATTGATTTTAATTTATCATCTATAGGAAATCTTCTAATCGTGCTATTTCGGCATTTCTCAATATTTAAATTTTTGTTTACGTTAGTTTATTTCGAGCATGTACATCACCTGTAATGGATGTGTTAGGTGGAGAGAATTTAGGTCTGGTTGATGACTTAAGAAGAAGACTTGGTTAACACACTGGTTAACTAATATATTAATTAAGGGATACAGACTGGCTGGACTTTACGATAGAGAAATGTTTTAAGGTAGAGTGGTATGAGAATGACACGTAGTAACTGGATGTATTGAACTGAATTCAACTGTCTTTTTATGGGCTGTCCGTCGCAATATTTATACAGCTTCTCCCACTCCAGTCCGAGAGAGTGGTTGCTGGCTCTTTGGTTGCTGTTACATCACCCAATTGAAAGATGTTCACTCAGTTCTCCCTCAAGAAGGAACGACGGGAATCAGCATACTTAATCCTAACCGATGGTAAAGCTGGCCAACGGTTAGTTAATCCTAAGAGATGGTAAAGCGCTTAGGCCAACTTAATGATTTGGAAAGAAATACTTTAATTATCCTATTTTGAGACCAGTCGTGCATGATGGATCAAAAGCTAATGTATGGCGGACCGTCTGGCAAGGAAAGTTGCAGTAATCCCCCTTCATAGGGTAGAACCCTTTTGTCGTATAAGCGATTAATCAAGCGTAGAAAAAAAACTGATTTTCACGAATATGTCAAGCATTGAAAATGTATATATTTTTTGTTTTGCAAATCATGGAATAAATAAAGAAATAATACAATTTAAATGATCTACACCAATATTTGAAACCAACAAATAAAATAAAATATCTGATTATAAATTATGCATTAATTATACGCCATACTTAGTATTATTATAATATTACTCCAATTAAAAAAAAATGAATTCAAACACATATGATTTTTGCAATAATAGATTGGATTCGAAATTGGTTACATAACGATAAAAAGATCCCCCGCAAAAAAAAAATTAAATAATATTATACGGTACCGTGTTATGTGAATACATGCTTGATTTTTGTGCTGTAAACTAAAACGTTTTTCAGTGGTCAAAGTGAATAATTAACTTTTTAAATATTAACATTTATTAATCCTTGTTTCTGTTTTATTAATGGACATCTATAATAGTATGAAAGACATTGTAAATATTGTAAATAGTCGTAAATAGTTTATATTTTTTTCTAGGTTAGTTAAGCGTTGTTTTAATTTTAATTCAAAATTAATATTATTTGGCGTCTGTTTCAAATATTTGCCACATGGAGCGCTCTGAGCAACCAAATATAACTGGCACTGAAACACATGATCCGAAAAATGTTTTTTCTGTTAATAATATTCAAAATAGCACCACAAAATTAACCAATAAAACTACTAAAAGACATAGTAATCTAATTAATAGTGAGACACAAAAAAAAAAGAATAAAACTAAAACATCAAAACATAATAGTACAACTATGGAACAGAAAAGTCAGATTTTGACACGTACCCAATCTCTTCAGTCTCTTAGTGATTCCTCTATTGATACGAGTCACTTGGCAGCGAGGCCATCTCAAATGAAATCCGGGCCATCTGCAGTACCCAACTTCTGCACCCCAAACCCATTCGCTCCACTAAGCGTTATGGATGATGACCATTCAGCAGAAATCACGCCAGAAAAGGAGAAAAAATCCCCGAAACCTCCTCCTATATTTATCAATAATGTAAACGACTACATGCAGCTTTGTAGAGTCCTTACCCAATTGCTAGGGCCCTCGTCATATGACTGCAAATCACGCGCCGACAATTTAATGCTGTCCACTAAGACAACAGATGGCTACAGAGCAGCAATTAAATATCTAAAGGAAAACGGAGCTCAGTATCACACTTATCAACTAAAAACTGAAAAGGCGTTCAGAGTGGTACTGAGAAACCTCCACCATACAATACCCACGACAGCGATTAAGGAAGAACTAGAAGAAATGGGCCATAGGGTAAGGAATGTTACTAATGTAAAACATCCAGTAACAAAAGTGCCACTTCCGCTATTTTTTATCGATCTTGAACCTCAAGAAAACAATAAGGACATATTCAGTATTAAATCCGTCGTGTATACACGAGTAAAAGTAGAGGAACCCTACAAAACAGTGGAGATCATCCAGTGCAAGAGATGTCAGCAGTATGGCCACACTAAGGCATACTGCAACCACACTCCTAGATGCGTCAAGTGCGCGGGATATCACCCATCCTCTGACTGCACAAAGTCTCGAGACATCCCTGCAACTTGTGCGTTATGCCAGGGCAGTCATCCTGCTAACTATAGAGGATGTGTAACCCACAAAGAGTTGCAACGATTGAGAAGGAGAACCACCGCCCAAAATGGCCGTCAACCACAACCTACTTCAACTCACGAAGCACCACCGCCTACAGCTGTACACTTCCCTCCGCTGCCACAGAAGGAACCACTTCCTCAACAGCAATCCTTTCAACCTTCTACCAGTTGCTGGTCTTCCCCCGTTGGAGTCTCGGGGTCATCAACTAACCATCCAACAAACTCTCCAGACATGACTAACGTACTGACAGCCTTCATCTCAGAATTTAAATCCCTCATTAACCCACTCATCACTCTTCTCACCACTCTAGTAACTGAACTCATTCCTAAACTTTCAAAATGAACACACATTTTAATATTTCATCGCATTCACTTGCAGTCCTCCTCTGGAACGCAAACGGGCTGAATTCTCACAGAGACGAACTAGACATATTCTTGCATGACATACTAATTGACGTGGCACTGATAACAGAGACTCACTTCACCGGACGATCATACTGCAACATTACTGACTACACTACTTACAGAGCAGATCACCCAGACGACACTGCCCATGGTGGCGCAGCCATTCTCATCCGCTCCAGTTTAATCCACCAACACCTCTTAATTGAACAATCTGATTCTCTTCAGGCTGTAGCAATCACATTGGTCTGCCAACCACTTTCTCTGAATATGGCGGCAGTATACTGTCCTCCTAATAAGATTATCTCGACTCAAGAATTTAGTGCATTCTTTCACAAATTGGGACCCAGATTTTTGGCAGGTGGCGACTACAATGCTAAGCATCCGCAGTGGGGTTGCCGCACATCTAATCCAAGAGGACGCACTCTACTTAACGTACTTACTACTTCTCATTACAAAGTGCTCTCTCCTGACCAACCAACTTACTGGCCGACAGCTCTCTCCAAACTGCCTGACATTCTAGACTTCTTCGTAACTTCTCAAACTTTTTCACTAGCCACAGACGTTTATACACTTACAGATCTTTCTTCAGACCACAGTCCTGTGCTTCTGTCTCTAACTATGACACCTAAGACACTTCCTCTCCGACCGACACTAATTACAGGACCTGTAGACTGGCCTCTCTTCCAAACCTTACTAGAAAGTAAACTTGACTTATCCTTATCACTAAAAACACCAGACGAAATAGACGACGCTGTACATACTCTGACTACCTCTATACAAACTTCAATATGGGAATCAAGTACTCACTCAAATCGAAGGACCTACTCCAGGCAGTATAACCTACCAGTACAAACACGCCTACTGATTAGACAAAAAAGAAGAGCCCGAGCACTTTGGCAACGGACACGCTACCCTACTGACAAAACTGCTTATAACAGACTCTCAAGACAGTTGAAACAAAACCTACAAGAACTGAGAACGCAAAAGTATGACGACTATATTACAAAACTGACTACTGACCGCAGATCTCTTTGGACTGCTACACGCCGACTACTATCATACAAATACGTTTCTTCTCCTCTCAGACGAGATGACGGAACTTGGGCTAGATCGGACGAGGACAAAGCCACTCTCTTCACTCAACACCTGACTAACGTCTTCAAACCTCACTCTGACATATCTCAAGACACAACAGAAATAGAATCTGAATTGGACTCACCTCTTCCTCTCTCACTTCCTCCAAAAGCATTTTCTCCAGCAGATATTAAATTTATCATCAAGTCCTCCCCTCTAGAAAATCTCCCGGCTACGACCTCATAACTTCTGAAATCCTTCGACACCTTCCTAAGAAAGCGCTCATCTACCTCACCTATATCTATAACTCGGTTCTTCGTACCACCTACTTTCCGCTATCATGGAAATATTCGGTGATACGAATGATTCCGAAACCTGGTAAACCCACACATCTTCCTTCTTCCTATAGACCCATCAGCTTACTACCGACCCTTGGAAAAATTCTAGAAAAACTGCTACTAAAACGCATCAACCCCATATTTGCGGAGCTTGGTGTAGTGCCACACCACCAATTTGGGTTTCGAAGCTTGCACAACACAACTCAGCAGTGTCACCGAGTGGTAGACGAGATAGCATCAGCATTAGAGAGAAAGCAGTATTGCACGGGAGCGTTTTTGGACGTTGCCCAGGCTTTTGATCGTGTTTGGCATCCTGGATTATTGTTCAAATTCAAGAGGTGTCTCCCATTCATTTACTTCCTTATTCTACGCTCAAATCTCTCAGACAGATTTTTCCAGGTCAGTACCGGCTCAGCAATTTCTTCTTTCTCATCAGTGGGAGCGGGGGTGCCGCAGGGGAGTATTCTTGGCCCAGTACTGTACACTGTATACACATCCGATATACCCACACATCCGTCCACACTACTATGTATGTATGCAGACGACACAGCCATACTAGCTTCTAGCACAAACCCAACATCAGCATCACAGAAGTTACAGACACACTTACATCTGATAGAAACATGGGCAAAAAAGTGGAGAATTAAAATGAACCCACGAAAATCCCAATACGCCACGTTTACTCTCCGGCGGGGCTCCTGTCCTGCTGTTTATTTTAACAATAACTCTCTTCCTTCTGCCGACCTGGTGCGCTACCTTGGACTCTTCATAGACAAACGACTTACATGGAACCCACACACACGACTTAAAAGACAAGCACTGACTAAACGGGCCAAACTTCTCTACCGACTTATCGGAAGACGCTCTAAACTACCCACTGAACTGAAGAGACTAATATACAATACTATATTAAAACCTATGTGGACTTACGGACTAGAGCTGTGGGGTTCAGCCAAACCGACCAACATACGGACTATACAGATGTTTCAATCAAAACTACTCCGACAGATAGTAGACGCACCTTTTTACATTACAAACCTAACTCTCCATAACGACCTCAACATTCCTTTCGTACAACAACTCGCCAAGACTAAATATAATAAATTTCACTCTGCTCTCTCTCACTGCTCTAATCCTTTCGTACAATCTCTCGCCTCCACTACCATCCCTGACAATCCACCACGCCGACTGAACCGCCAGTGGCCCCGAGATTTCCTTCGGGACTGATCAGTAGCTGGTATCCCGTAGAGAGTGCTACCACTGGGTAGTTTCTCTCCTCCTACTTTTCACGCCTCTGTAATCTCATCAACATATTTACTCATTGTATGTATCTATATACAGATTGTAATTGGCTAAATAAAGAAAAAAAAAAAATAATAATAATATACAATAATATTAAAGTAATAAAATGTAGTTAACAGGTTCGACTGTCTCCGTAAATGTTCGGAACTCTTTCGGGATTTTTATTTATTTATTATTCACTGTACATTTCATATATACAAAAAGTACGACAAGCACGTCCTTATGATGGCAACAGACAAAAAGCATATAAATATTAACAACTTATAATAAGAGAAACTTGACTATTTAATAAAATACCTATAGCGAAACATACACTGGAGTAAGTTCACTTGGAAATGGTCAACACTCCACTTTGGGCCCTGTGAACTCGTTCAAATTATAAAAACAGTTCCTTATCGAGAACGAATTCATTACATTTTTAAATTTATTTAGCTCCAGTTGGCGTATTTCCTCCGGACTGCTATTATAAATTTTCTTCGACATTGAAACGTTCCATTTTTCTCCACTCTAAAAATAAAAGGGTCCGTTACCTAACATTCAGATCACTGCGCTCCAATAAAACATTTTCAATGTTAAAATAGTAAACCAAGAGATCATTGCCCTGGCGAACTTTCCCAGGACTGAAGGCTCTTTGGACAACTATGACTGGAAAAGATCTGAAGTTTTGTGATGGATGCCAGAAATATAGAAATATATTTTATTTCAGATATATAAAAATTATGAAGAAATTCTAACATTCGCTGGCAAAAAGGGCATACACAGGTAGAAGACGACAGTTACAACAGAGGGTTCATGAACTTGGTTAGCTAGCATTGTCTACCCCTTCTCACAGGGGAGAATTTGAACTATGAAGAGAAGGCATTCTTTCAAGACAGTCTGAAAAAGACATTCAATCAGAACACTTGTCTTTCGCTCTCTTAGCATCAGTGACAGTTATAAGTTAAAACATAAGAGTCTAGTTTCAGTATATTAATAAGCATATTAATGTGATTTTATAAAGTACCTAAAACTCACTTAGAAAATATATCTATTTTAAAAACAGTGTGATCTCTTGATTATTTCTTAATATTTCTATCTCTGTCTCAAACATACACACAAGCTCTTTACTAAACCGCTCACGCCACAAACTACTACAACACATCATGCCAATTACATTTCATTTGCAACAGTCTGAGCAAAAATAGGCTTCAATAGTTCTTAGCAGATCCCAAACTGGGCATTATAGACATAGGAGGTACTTGGAGAAGTTGAATCTGGACCGCGTTAGAGCCTCTGCTATGTTATAGGAGATTACAAAATTACTCCTGAGAGACTCAAATGCATTAATCCAGAGAAGGTTTAGAAGATAATGGAGATACCATACCTAGAATCTTCTCAGAGCTTAAAATAACTCATTAAACTTAAAAATAAGATATTGGAAGAGATTTTCAGCCTGAAACGTTCCTCTCTAGTCCTAATAGGGGGGCACAGTATATCTTTCACGATCCGCCCACCCGAAAGAAAATATTCGTTACGAACATATTTTTTTTTCCCTTTAATCTGCCTGAAGGTAACTTTATGCAACTGTTGCACCCTCAATTTCAGATTCTGAGACAACTCTTGAGATTCTGAGTTTGAAAGTTGAGGGAAAAAAATGTAAACAAAAATTTTGGAATAAGGAAAACATAAACCTTTTCGAGGGATTCGAGGAAAGCATACCACCCTCCCTATACGAATTATATCATTCAAAAAAGATCTTTTATTTTATATTACTTTTGTATATCAATTCCAGCCTTAAAGATTTCCTGAAAATTAAAAAAAAGTCCTTAAAATGATAATTTTGTTTTTGGCCGGAATGTTCGTTCGTTTGTGATACGATAGTATCACTGGAGACCACGCAGCAGAAATAGGTATCACTAAATTGGTGTGACGCTATATTAACCACCCCGGTCAAGAGAAGATTAAAAACAGACCCGATGTTTCTGAAGAAGTTGCTGAATAGACTCCTATTTATATACTAACCTCTCGGTCTACTTTGTTCTTCTTGCTAAAGACAATATATCAACTAATAATGACGTCTCCTTTAGAGAATTTGTAAGAAATGGAATTATGAATTTCTGGAGAGTGGAACAATCTTGAGCACATGAAAAAAAAGACGAATATTTAAAATCGTTTTTCAAACTCACTTCAGTCTCTTTGGTGTTTTCCTTTGTTGAAGTATTATATAAAATAAATGAAAAAAAAAAACAACTGGCCAAATTCTAAAACCATTATTTTTAATGAGATGTTTATACGTCAGTGGCCAGAGGAGTTTTAAAGAAAAAGAATTCTTCGTTGCTATAAGTTTCTGGTACCATGGTGTCCTTCTTAAGTAAGAATCCTTCTTAGAAAATGTACATTATTGTACAGAAAAGAGGTATCTTTTTTAGGGTAGGAGAGGAGTGTAAGTTGAGAACGTTGAGATTGAAATGAGAGTATTTTTAAAATTAAAAAAAAAAAAAAAAAACCTGTTAAAAGGTGGGAGGGATAAGAAAAATGTTTTTAGTGAGGCGCGGCAATTTCAAATTTGGACAAACAAATTACTGGCGAGTGTCTTTCTTTAGTCTTTGTATTAAATAATTTGAAGGGGTACTGCAGGCTAAGCCCAAGGCTTAATATAAATTATGCAAGTCATAAAGTGTACGTTATCTATTAAAACTTATTTTATGAATAAATATATCAATTTTTTTCTTGTTGGAAACAGCAGATTTACGTTATATTTAATTTGAGGTTTTGAGGAATTGTGTAATAAAAGTGTAAAGTTAAGCTACCTACATATGCAGTAATGTAGAGTGGTGGTGATTATTTACCTATTTATTACCTTTGTATGTTCTAAACTGTTTTTATGTTTTATTAAATGTAAATTTATAAAAAAAAAATCTGGTGTGAAACACTCACACAACTTTCTCTTACTCCACTTCTCAAAATTATAATGGACAAATTTTATAGTTGCTTACCAAATTTAATGAAATTCGTCAAAAACTGAAAAAACTGTCCCGTATAAGCGCACTTCCGGTTTACTAATTTCTTTGAAACTCGGAATTTTGGCCATATATTTATTTCTAATTAATTTTGTTTGAATGATACTATTGTATAATAAACTATAATACGACTTTAGAGAAAAACATAACCCCACCCTTCCCCTAAAAGTATCCTTAAATGAATTTTCCCAGAGAAGTGTTATAAATAAAAGTTGTAGATCTTTGTATGTTTAGTTTATATAAGAAGTATCAAGAACATCGTCGAAGCCTTTTTTGAGAAAATCGCGAAAAAGTGAAAAAAAATCATTTAATAAAGTGGTACTTCCAGTTATTCGATGTTTTTTTAAACTCGGAATTTCAACAACATATTCAATTCTAATTAAAATTATTTAGATGACAGTATTGTCTAATAAACTGAAATAGCACTTTAGATGAAAAACTAACCCAACCTCTCCCCCATAACTGCCCTTAAATAAATTTTCCCGTAGAAATGTTTCAAATAAAAGTTGTAGCTCTTTGTATGTGTAGTTGATATAACAAGCTTGAAGAAAATCGTCTGAGCCATTTTTGAGTAAAACTCAAAAAAGTAAAAAAAAAAAAACTGTTAAAGTGGTACTTCCTGTTGAGAGATTTTGATAGATAACGTACAGTCAGATCCCGTAGTGATAACTAAACGGAATGTCAAGTTTCAACTTTCTACGGTTTTTCGTTTTTGAGGTTCACATACACACATACACACACACACACCATTTTCTAAAAAAACACTTTTTTGCAATCAGGGGACCTCAAAACGGACATTTCCGGTGAAACCTCGACATCGAAAATTTGACACGATTACAATACTTCCTCTTACTAGGAGTAAGAGAAAGTAAAAAAAGGAAACTCATTATCCAACCAACATAATCTCTAGGTCAAATGAAAAAATCTGAAATAATTAATATAGAAAAAACTGATGTGAAACACTCACAGGACCTTCTCTAATCTGCAATCATTACAACTTTTTTTTAACTTGATTGTAAAATATTGTCAAAAATATTGCTTTATATATAAATAAAGATGCTGGTTATTATTTGGTTAATCATTTACCGTGACTGCATTGTCTGGTAGCGCCCTCTCTTTTAAACTCTTGGCAAAACTTTTAAAAGCAATTTAAATTAAAGTCCATCTCATGATCGCGCAGAACCTCCGGAAATCAATTTTCAAATATAAGGCAAATAAAATATGACAATATTACGATCCCTTGGAGTAACTATGTTCAGTCTTCGGCCTAACTCTGGACAACAAACTGAACTTCTCTATCCAACTACAAGACCAGAAAAATATTCATTAAGCTATTTTATCTTTTTTACTTTCATGCGGTTCAAATATTGATTGTTCAAAACAAGCCCTACTTTATAAAATAAACATCCGGCAAATTATATTGTTTACTTTCTTTCCCTGGATCCTGACTCGCAACATTAAGGAACTCGGGACTAGGCAAACAGATTCATTAGCTGACTGTTCACACATACTTTGCAAACTATATTAACCAAACTTTGTTCAGAATGTCAAAAAAAACAGTTAACGAGATTAAAATGAACAGTTTGAAACAAATATCATCTCCTGATTCAAAGTATGCAAAGTGCAACACTAATTCCATTTATTTGACACCAATTAGTAAATCGAAATTTCTACAACAAATATACAGAAGTGGTAAGAAGTCTTCATAACTGTTTTAATGGGATCCCGGGCAATATCCTTATCAATATTGCCAGCTTCATTATCGATCCACTTGTCGCTTTTTTCCAGAATTGCTTGGATAAAGGGGTCTTTTCAGACAAAATGAAAATTAGCAGGGCAATTCCTGTTCATAAAAAACGTGATAGATTGAATTGCAACAATTATAGGCCGATCTGATTACAGTCATCCTTAAGTAAAGTGTTTGAATCCATAATTTATAGGCGATTACTGGATTACGCCATAAAGGAAACTCTTCTGCCATCAGTTTCAGTTTGGATCCAGAATAAATAGGAACGCAATTGATGCCTTACACTCTTTCTTGAACAAGACATATGAATCCATTAATAATGGGGAAAGGGCTTTTTCAATCTTTTACGATCTTACCAAGGCATTTGATTGCATCCAGCATGATCTTCTAGTTGAAAAGTTGTGGAAATTGGGAATAAAAGGTGTGTGTTCTGATCTGATCAAGTCGTATCTATTGGATCACCAGCAATTGGTCATGATGCTGAAATCAACTGCATTAAGGACTATTAAGCTACATGGAGGCCTGCTATCTTGCTGGATATTACCATATTGATCTTGCTGGAGCAGTATCCTGTGAATTTTGGGCATAATGTGAAACTTGCCTCTAATCTGTGGCTTCAAATAACAGTTCAATTTCTGACACACTATTACATCATTTTGATAAGTCGAAAAACGTAAGTTCCTTTAGAAGAACTTAGGAGAAGATAAATCTTGTTATGAAATCTACGGCATCCAAACAAGAAGTATCTCATTTTCGCTTTCCACGCTTGTCAGGATGCCACAGAAGAACTATAACTAGATAGAAACTAGAATCTTTAAAAACGGTTTAATATTTTAAATAAGATAACGAAAAATAGATTAAAATAAAGGAAGGAATCAGAAAAAGTAAATGAAAAGCAAATGTATCAAAAAAAAAGCGGAACCCTTTTTCTAGTTAGAATTTGATATTTTTGAGAGCTCTTACAGTATAGAGGCTGAAATGTTATTGGTGTGATGTGTTGAAAAAGGGGTTTGTAAGTATATATGTTTAAGAGAGAAGTATTAGTCATAATCAAGAGAGCACCACTGTTTTTAAAATAAATATATTATTCTCTAAGCAAATTTAAATACTTAACAATATCACAACTATATCTTAATAAATCAGATGTTTATCTAGAATAAAGGCAAATCTCTATCACTGGCATGAGTTTAAGAGAGCGATTCCTGAAGCATGTGTTTTCTGGCTTTGAAAGCAGAATGCAGACTGTCTTGAAGGAATGCCCTCTCTAACAGGGGATTTTCTCTTACAAAACAGTTGGCCAAGTGGCATTATTATTTTTCTAACGGATTCCTGTGCCTTTTTTGTCTCTATAGCAGCAATGACCTTAAATTATAGTACCTGCCTCTAAAATACATTATTTTTGTCAAAATTATTTCACATAAAATATTTTTCAATAAACTGTTTATTTTTGCATTCCTTCTTCCATTACAAGGCCATTATAATACAACCACATGATCAACAGTAATTATTTTCAGTTTATTTTAAGTTTTAGTTGTCTTAGGTTTCAAACTATATAAAGCACTATCAGTTTCATAATACAATTTTTTGTTTAATTAGTAGAAATTCTGATGTTAACTATTTCAAAGAAAGAACATTATATTTTACTATTTTGAAAATGTACCACATTATTTACAGACGATATGTAAGGTTAACATTGAACTATATCTCTTTGCACATAATGTACACGATATAGTTAAAAAGTTGTGAAGCTACTCTATACTATATAACCAGCTTTTTTATTACTTTGTGCTCTAAACTTTACTATAAGTAGAGTCTTCAGATTTCATATAATACTTTTTAGAAGGGATACTTTTTATAGGTGGAGGTCACGCATTGGCAATCATTTATTCTGAAGTGTATTTACTTTCATAAAATTATTATTTACTTCAAAAACTAAATTTATTTTACATTCCTAACTTTTTCCATTACTATAAACTTTGTATTAGATGCAACAGTTTATATAAACACCCCTTCTTGTGTCAATAAACTCTTCTCAATATAAATGTTATAAACGTTTATAATACTCAACTTTGCTATGCTTGTATTTTAATTTTCAGATAATCCCATTGAGCTTAGTATGGTCCTCGTAGAGGATTTTTTCTCCGGGAATTTCCTGTTTTCCATAATATACCTCTCTACCGCATTCTTTCACATCTCATTTGGTTGGAAATCTTCCTATATCTTTGGCTTTTTCTTTAAATACTTACTTATCGATAGTTCCTACAGGCTTAATACGTTTAGGAGAGATAGCATCTTCTTTAACTGAAAATTATTGAACATAAACAATTTCCTAAGACCAACCTTTTTATGGCCACTTAACGTAAATGTTGAATACGAACTTGATCAGTAAACAAGAAAGAGATACCTTATTCTTCGTATTTATCTTTCTTGTTTTGGAGAAAACTTTTTCTTATGAATTTACATTAATTTATGTAATGATACGGCAAAGTCAGACACCAAAGAAATAATAATTTACAACTAGTGGTTCCAGCCAGCTGCTATCTTAACAAAGGGTGGCAGTAATAAAAGTATAACCAGCAACCGGCCGCCGGCTTCAAGACAGCCGCGGCCAAACAAACGATTAACAAAGCCTTTTCATCAATACTGTACATCAAAAAGCAAGCACCGAATAAGGTCACCAAACTACGAAGGTCGCACACTAGGACAGATGTCTTGGTGTGAGTGTGAACAACAGTAATATATAAACTCTATCATATACGACGAGATTATTATATTATCTGCCAAACGAGCACGTCTATATACCCGAGCGGCAATTTACAGTTATATTCAAAACTTATCATTCTTAGTTGTGCATCTTAGTTAGTTATTTTATCATTCTAATTTATCTTCTATTTATTACTAAGTATTTTATTATAATTACTAGTTACCATTTCTAACGTTCAAAGTATTGTTCAATTATAGTTATTTTTATATAAACCGTTTAATTATTCGAGCACTAACTTCCCGAAATCTCTCAACTAACTTCCGCCCTCTTCAAGATATCTGCTACTCCAGGAATCACACATCAAACGATTCCATTACATTTACCATAAAAGAATTTGTTGACAGTTGATGAATTATGTTATGAAGAAATTTGATGAGGATCGGTCAAGAAAAAACATTCAATTTTATGCCAACGTTTCGACAGAGTATCCTGTCTTCTTTATTAAGGCTTCAATCTAAAAAAAACAATACGTTGGCATAATTGAATGTTTTTTCTTGATGATCCTCACCAAATTTCTTCATAATATTAATAGCAAGTATGAATTTTAATTTTTTTCATTTTCTTTAAGATATTATGAACAGCGGAATCTTTGGTATTTTTCTTAATCATTCTCATTCTCTTCCCACAAAATTTCCTAAACAATCACTAAAATGTAATGATTCCTTCCGCTCAAGTTGGACATTTTCCGGTTTGGCCAAGTCTAGCTCTCTTTTTCCAGTCATACCATAGTTTTGTTTTTCTGCTTGTGAGCATAAAATTCCGTAACAGTCAGGGAGGGAGAGTCCGCAGTTTTGAAACAAAGATTTCTGCCAAATGGAGCAATTGCCATAATTAGCTTTCAAGATGTAACGACCCTGAAGTGGTTCATTGCAATATGGGCGAAACGTTGGCTTCTAGCAAACCACTGACGCGGTCTCAACCCGGAAACTCAAGTGTTTTTTGAAAATTTTCATGAAAATGGCCGCAGAAATCTAAAAGATCATAATATTTCTTTTTAAATAATTTATACAATTCTTGTACTTCAATAGAGGTCTACTTTACACCACTTACACTGAACCCTGATAAATTAACCTAGAAACAGAATTCATATAGAAAGTGGTAACGTGAGTTAGAAATGACAGCTGAACTGGCAGAATTTTGGTGACGGTGATGTTTTCTTGGCGGCTGTATGTAAAAGACTGAATGATATGCTTGTAGATCTCATAAAGTTTGAGATAGACGGATCTTGTCGTAGGGAGATGCCGTTACGTCTCGTGTGGCATGGCAGATGATATACAAGTTGGGGTAGTTTGTCAGTGATTTTTTTGTTGCAATCTATTGCATCATCTATAATCCATTACATATAAGTTATTATATTACCTTTCATTAATACATTAACTAATTTAGTTGAAAAGTAAGTTTAAATGGAAGGAGTGAGTAATATGGCCATTATAGTAATAACCATCTATTCAAATATTAACTCATTTCTAATTACAATATTAATATTGATTGAATATTGTATCAATTAACTTGATTAATTTTGATATAATGTTAAGGACATGTAAGGGAGTTATAGCATTAACTTCATTAGAAATTGCAATAATAATTAATATTTTAAGAAGTTGTTATGTCTATAAATTTCAGAGAGAGGGGTGACGAGGTAATTACAGCCACCTAGGAAACTCATTCCCAATAATTAGTAATCAATACAGTTTAATTTATACAAACTAAGTTATCGATGACCTGCTGAAGCTGTTGTTGATGATGATGATGATGTGTCATTGTTTCTCTAGAACAAATACTAATTCTAAAACTTGTATCTAAACTTTATACCACAATTCACAAACAATAACAAACCTTATGAAGAAGGAATAAGCTATACAGTTCATAGTCATCTGCCTTCGCAGTTCAAAGATGGCCACTTTCACAAGAAAGTAATTACAACGTTATAGAATAACTTTCTACCCCGTTCTTCTCTTCTACCACCCACAGATCTGTGTGACACCACTATAACTTCTTCTAACTTGTATACAATATTAAAATATTTTATAATTAAAGCTGGCAACTCATTTCTAACCAGCAAATTGGAAAATTATCATGGAAACTATCTTAAAATCAGCTCCAAAATTTAAAGACATATTTCTCTTATATCTTATTCCCGGGGGTACAATTTAAGGACTAGATAGGATTAATGGATTTTTTTTTCTTTTTTATTACTTTTTAAAAGCTACTTCATAGGCTTTTACTGCCATTAAGCATCTGGCAGCCCAATATATAATGGAATATGCTACTAACCTCTGCAATAAAACGTTTATTTGCTTCACTGATCCTTTTTGGGAAAGTGATAATAATTATTCCCCCTTTATATGGGGCTACGTAAACGATTTATGTTATCATAATTGCATGAGCGCTATTAGCTAATAGAAACAGTAACTAAGTTAATAACTTACCCAAAAATTCGGTAAAATAATCGCTTAAGCATAATTCAGTTGGATAATTTTAGGAAAGTTCCCAATAATTTTGAGTAAATATCAATACTTTTATTATTTGTTTTTTATTTTTATAAATTATTTCTTTTTAAAATAATTTAGTTAGTTTTTTTTAAGTCAATTCAGGTCTACTGGAGAAGGGATCTCAGTGGTAGCGCGCTGGACTACCAACATGGAGATTGCTACCCTTAAATTTTCTCTTCCCAAAAGCCTCTACAGCTAACTATCCGGTAATGGGTAGTATTGTCTGTAACGAGAGAATACTGTCCGGAGGTAGGCAATGTACTGAGAGTGCTTCGACCGTAAATGGCCATAGATGTTGGACGCACCTTAAATTAAAAAAAAAAAAATACAGATCTAAATCACTATATAAACTTGTGTTGATTTCAGGCAGTGAGTCACGTTTTTGCAGCATTGTAATGTTAATTCAGTGAATTCGTCCATAAAATAGTACACCTAATTAATATCGAGTCTTATTTCATTTCAATAAGTTCAATCATTAATTAAAATATAAGTATATAGTAATAGAAAATAACATAATACAGAAATATTATTGTACAAATATACAGCATATTTATTACCATTAATAAAAGAATATTAAGGGAAGGAAATAGCTAAGTGGTTAGCGTACTGGACTCACACGCGGAGGATCCGGGTTCGAGTCCAGCTGAGCTATCCTTAGATTTTTTCTTTTTAGGAGCCTCTACAGATCACTGCTCGGTGATGGACAGTGTTGTCTGTAACGAGAGAACAGTGTCCGGAGGCCGGTAGTGTGCACTGAGAAGGTTCCGGGCGCCAATGACCGTAGATGTTGACGTGCCTTAAATTAAAAAAAAAATTAATTATTGATTATTTATTAAATAATATTAACAGCTATATGAGGAAAGCGTGTGAATGTTTCACACCACATTGTTTTAATCAACGAAAGAAAAAGCCTTAGTATTAAATTTTGAAAAAGATTATCAGTGAAGTATGTAAAGTTTGGTGTGTTTTATTGAAAGGAGTTTCTTCAATGTGGACCCATTACACATTATATTGTTATAGGAGTGAACAATTCCAAGTAGGAGACAAACAACACTCACTAGTGGGCAAGTTGAAATCTAAATAATGCCATGCTTACTGTTTCCCACCAAACTTCTACACCCGCTGACTTGCAATGTATTCATCCTCCATTATACTAATGGAACACATTAAATTTGAAACCAAAATGTACTAATCTAACACCAAAACAGCTTTATTTACACTTTCCACTTCATTAAACCACTGTATACACTTAATTACAATGACCAGCTGTTTCCTATAATACATATAAATTTAACTTCGTGTCTTAATTACTTTTCAAATTTATTATGATTTGATTAACTTTTTATCAAATGTAAAATTGTATGAATTCATAATACTAAGAAAAATATATTAAAGGAAAAAAAATCACCCTCATTTATCTCTCATTATTAAAGAATTGATATTTTCTTAGCTTTACTTATACTACAATCACTTCATATTGATTTGTCTAATTTAGTCTTAAATTTTGACCAGTCAATTAATACTAGCGATTTCAGTAATATTTTCTTTCCTCCTTATTCCCTTCGTTCGATTAAAAATATAATATTATTTTACAAGAGGGGATTCAAATTCAATTTATGATTTATCAATTTTTTAGAAGTTTATTATCATCAATATTTTTTTTTTTTATAACTTTTTATTGTATGTGGCGTGACAGTCGTGAATGGCGATCATCCAGCGATGAACGCCATTAGTCAACCAGTTGGTCGCGAGGCCAACGGCGCTTCAGCCGTCTTGGAGAACGGTGGGAAGTATTGTTGAGAAAGAGGTTAGCAGCCAAAGTATTAGGGTGTGTTGGGAAGTTTTGATGAAATTTGTTGTACCGAGTTTTGGCTAGTTCAGAGATGAATGGAATGTTGAGATCAGTGTATATAGTATGATTGCTTACATAAAAGGGAGCGTTTAATAAGCGGCGGAGTATTTTAGATTGAAGTGTTTGTAGTCTGTTGGTGTTGGATCTTTTAGCCGTTCCGTAAAGCTCAAGTCCGTAAGTCCATATTGGTGCAAGTAGAGAAGTATACAATCGTCGTTTATTCTGCAGTGTTAGTTTTGAGCTTTTGTCAAGCTAGAAGTTTGTATCGTTTGTTTAGCTCAGAACGTTGAAGTCTTGTGTATGGGTGTTCCAGGTTAGTCTTTTGTGGAGGTATAGTCAACATTTAATTATTAATTTTGGAAGTTTTACTTTAAGAAACAACAAATTTATAAATAAATTCTCATCTCTAATCATTCCTATAGTAATGGAATTTTGTGATTTAAACAGAACAGCACTAATATTGTATCAATAGTGAACTGATCGATTAGCAGCTCGGGCTACTTTAAAAACTTCAAGTACTCAGAGTAAACACAGATTAAACCTTGATCCCATCAGCTTGAAAGAATGGGAAGAATATTTTACATCTCTTGAATGATTGAATGAAGATATAATGGAACTCAAATAGAAAACAAAGCTCTACTTCAAGGAAACAGGAAAGAAGGTAACTAAAGAGGTGGTAAGAAGGAAATTGAAAAAAAAAGGGAAAAGTACCAAGGAACCTGGTCTAGAAGGTTTTTTATTTTTTATTTATTCTGTTTTAAACCAAATAGGTGCACAGAAGGAGTTGCATTTACAAATTTACAATACAACATTGTAAAATAGAAGTAAAAAATAATCATACGGTACTTATACAAAAAAGTAAACAAACTACACGGCAGCGTGAATAAATCAAAACTAAATCTATTGAGAAAATAAATAAATAAAAAACACTCGAAAAAGAAGTGAAAAGAATAATGACAAATAATTAACAGAAAGTAATAATATAAAAAGCAAACAATAAAAAATGAATAAATAAATAAAAATGACCTTATACAATTGACTAAACCAACCTACTTGTTTATAAACGGCACTTACTTTACTTAACAGTTTATATTATTCATTAATCATGGATGAGCGCAACATTAATACATTTATAATAAAATTATAGATCTCAAAACAATCAAATTTCGACTGAACTGACAATAAATTAAATAGATGTTCTTCTTTGCTAATAGTAGATAGAGTAGTTAATTGAGATAAATATTTAGGAGAAGTTAAGATAGAACTGCTAAAGTATGTAGAGAAAAAGTATGAACTCTACTTATGCGGTTATACAATTGAATACTAGGTGGGGAGATCCAATAACTCCAGAGGTGGAACTAGGATATTATCTTAGTCTCATCCTCAAGAAAGGCGATAAGAAACTTTGTGACTGCTATAGAGAAATGTGCGTTCTAAAACCATTTATAAAAATATTTGGCTATAAAGGAGGAATTATTTGGAACAAGCTTCCCAAAGTTCAGAGAAGCAAAGTGGATTTACGGCAGGAAAATGCTGTATTGACTGTTTGCCAGCTCCTCAAGTAGGGTCAAAAAATTTAGAATGATCTTTGTAGACCTGGGTGGTGTTCCATGGATTTCTATCGCAGACATTGTAGTAGGCAAAAATCGATGATTCTCCTAGTAGAATTAACCAGATGTTTGACGAAGAAACGCCTGACAAGTTAAGATAAGAAATCATCTATCTAATAAATTTCAAACATCTAAAGAACTCCTTCAAGGATGTAGTACGTTGCTGACGCTGTTTAAGATACATTTAGAGGTGTTTCTCGGGAACTGGATAAGTAAATATATTAAAATGAGAATTCGTTGTAGGGAAGACTTTTAAATATATAAGCTATTTGCCGACGTTCAAATCATAATAGTCAAGCTGGGGACTTAAATAAACCTAGGCAAAACAGACTACCTGCCTCAGGGAAAAGCAGAAAACTGTTTGGAGTTTCAAATATCACGACTACTTGCTAGACATAGATCGATCCAGTGATCAGAAAATTAAGAAAAGAACGTGCGAAAGGAAAATAGTCAATTTCTATGCTGAACTCCGTCTTGTGCAGCAGAAACATCCTGTCAAAAACAAACCGAATATGTTTAATAGCATTGTATTCAGCATAGTGATTATGGGTAAAAGACGTAAACCATCATAAAGAAAAGTCATTCATTTACTGTCAACAAAAATTGACTTCTGGAGACGGGCAACAAGAACTTTTAGAGTAGAAAGAGTAAGGAACGCCCAGATTACGTAAGTGATGGACGTAAAGAAGAAAAGTGTTAGAGGAAATAGAGAAAAAAAAAGACTCTTATGGTTCGAGCATTTAAAAGTATGCCCCGGGTAGGATTACCAAAGACGTAAGAAATAGAGGGAACAAGAGACTTAGGAAGACCCCACAGGATGAAATAGTTGAGATCTTTATGGGTCATGGCCTTGAGAAAGATTTCCCTTGAGGAACAAAGGAAAGGTTGGCAGGGAAGAAGGCTATTAAAGATTTTTAGTTGTTGTGGTGGTTGGTTCCGCAGAGCTGGAAAGCATCAGAGACATTTTCCGTGGTAGCCTGCTTCATTTTGTGGTCATCGACCGGTTTCGGGCGTTCGCCCATCTTCAGGATGCGTTTTTCAGACAGTGTGACAACACAGACATGCACAGAGCAAACTTAGTTTTCACACTAACTGAATTAACTGTATTTTAAAACTAAACTCTTAAACTAGGTCAAGGGATATGGCCAGCTGGGTGGGAAAACACCTGTTTGGATTGTTAAAGGGCAAATTTTCCTTACAATGGACACAACACGTGGGGGTCTAATTTTTAAAACTCTGTTGTTGAAGGGAGATTTACTAACCAAAATAGAATATAAAATACACAAAGTAAATTTAAATAAAATTAAATAACGATTTAAACTAATATTTAAAATTCATTCATTCATTTAAAATTAAACGATTGTTATAATTAAGTCTTTTATAACTATGCATTCCAGTCATTATTTCACTTTTTCACACAACATTCACGTCCTCGCAAGCATATATACCTAAATATATTTTTTTTTTTTTTTTTATCTATATACGAGTATATATATAAAACTAGTAAATTTAAATAAACTAGTAACTTATAAACTAGTAAATTTATATATACCTAGTAGATTTAAAACTAAACCTAAAACTAAATCCGTTTAAGAACTATTTGTTGCGTGTGTAATGTTTGCACTGGTAATTGCGTTTCTGTTGCTATTGTGGGAAGAGTGTTTTGAATAATGGTTCACTGGCAAATTTTGTCTGTTCGTTTATTAAGTTTTATGTCTTGCGTTTATATATTTCGAGTTGTTCTACTATGTCAAGTCGTCGTCCTTTGTGGCTAGAGTGTATTAGCTTAGCTTCATCGTGTTCGTGATGTCATCAGGTTTGTGTTTGTTAGTGTTTAGGTGATTGGCATAATTTGAGTCAACTTTGTTGTATTTGTATGATCTGATATGTTCGGTAAATCGTTCCTTGATTTTTCTGCCGGTCTGCCCCACATATACTCGCTGCACAGATAAAAACGTATCACTTTTATTTCAAATATCCCCCCCAAAAATGCATTTCAGAGATGTCTAAATTTAAACTGACGTTAGATACATGCTCTTAAGACAGATGGCGCGGCGCGCCTATTGTGTCCATTCAGGTGTATGTGTATAATCCCTACTACCTTTTTTTTATGGCCAGCCTATCTAGACTTTCTAAACATTGCATTTATATAGAATTTTTTAAATTAAATTGTATGACTGTAAGAGAAAAAGATAGTCATAAGAGTGTTTCACACCAGATTATTAAACAAGCTTTTCGTTTTTTTGTACAGATGATGGAAGAAATGGAGGATATTTGGCCAGCAATCGGAGGACCATGTGTGAACTGTACAGGTGGCCCGTACGATATATCATCCATGTTGAATGACACAATTATCTCATTCACTATGTCCAACAATTCTGTTTGGCATAATGCCACAGAAGAAAAAGAATCAGATTATCTAAATGTGACTAAAGAATTTCCAATTGATTATGCCATTCCATTGTATGGTTATGTCCTACCATTTTTATTATTAATTACCATAGTGGCAAATACATTAATAGTTGTAGTATTATCGAAACGTCATATGCGAACACCCACTAATGCCGTACTAATGGCCATGGCATTATCAGACATGTTCACATTATTATTCCCATCACCCTGGCTCTTCTATATGTACACTTTTGGCAATCATTACAAACCATTGTCACCAGTCAGCGCCTGTTTCGCATGGGATGTAATGAATGAAGTAATTCCATCACTTTTCCACACAGCTTCCATCTGGTTGACGCTGGCATTGGCTGTACAGAGGTGAGTTTATTTTATTGTCTAAAGTAATAATAAGTTAATAGCTAATGATTTCTCAATTTAACATCTAGGTGCAGTTCACCTGATGTATGTTGCTTGTAATATTGTGTTGCTCAACTAAGTGTTGCTTTGTAAGTTCGTTGGAAACAAGGTAAAACCAGAATAGGGATTATTTTAGACACATCTCCGTTTGGAATAAGATTATTCATTATCAAAATAAAATAAATGATCAAAAATTCTAAGAAGTATAGTTATCATGACAAATTTTTGAAATTGAAGGAAACTTTATTTTCCAATCAAATTTCAATACATTACTGCTATTTTATAAAATATAATTATTTCTCCTTAATTCATTTGAATTTGAATCCGATTAGCCCGAATAAATCGCAGGAGGGTCAAACATGAAATTCGTTTAGATCTAACTCCGTAGGTTTCAATAAAAATACGTAACGTTTTTCCCTCAAGTGTTATAAGTGAGTTCGTATAGATAAAATACTCTAAACTTCAATAAAGAAAACACCAATTTATTGTTATACACAATAAATTACAAAATGCAATACTTAATAATAATTAATTCACAGTTTAAACCACAAAAGTTCACTTTGTTCACTTTAAACACTTTCCACAAACGTCGTTTGTAACTAGAAAAACTGTCCCAACTCTCTGCGGTCACACTATTTATACCGGTGGAGAATCTTGTAGAATCTTCTCAATCCTTCCAGAAAGAATTAGAGCGCGTCGCCAGCGCTTCCTAGCGGCCACTAAGAGAACTTGAGGTTCCTACTTTCTCTCCTAGATGGCACCACTGGCTGCGTTACAATACGTCTAAATCCGTCTTCAAATTTAATCAATTCGCATAATTCTTCTGAGTATTAAAATTTTTTGTGGAACCATTTCTTCTCCAGAAAAAAAATAAATATTCTCAAAAAATCTACAAAAAAAAAAAAAAATCATTGATATACCGACAATCTTTCGGAACGCTTCGGCGATGTCCATGATCGTTTATGTTTGTCATGCTTCGTTCGCATTGTCTGCGGTTTATAAACAAAAATTTTATATAGCTTACCTCAAAAAGATGTTATTTTCGATTTTTTTTAAAATTTTATATACCATCTACATACATGGATATGCCTATCACATTTATTAGTAATATTTCGCCCGGGAAAATTGATTTTTTTTTTGGGTGATCTGGAGGAACAGTAACGTTATGCTTCCCTTTAAAGTACCAGTTCAGTATATTATATGGTTTTACCGCCTACATATTATTAATACACATTAGAAACATTGATGGAATTCCAAATTTGAAGAAAATCGGTTAAGTGGAAGTGCGATTTTACAGAATAGGTTTTTCAGTTTTTTCTCAAGTTACAACTAAAAAAATTAAATATCCAAATTTGCCACCAATAAGACTGGAAGGATATTGAAGAATTTTAGAGGGATTAATAAAAAAAAAAGTTATTAATAATCTTTTCTCTCTATTAATGGTATTACAATAAGGTGAAACGTGATAATAATGTAGGGGTACTTCCTATTAGCAAGAATAATTTATTATAATATTGTAATATATATGCGCTACCATCATAAATTATAGCTTGGTTAATTAAGTTTGGCTGGCCAAACGTTCAGGCTCATAATTTTCTACCTTCAATAGTATTATCGACCCCGTCAGAGAATGGACCAACGACCACGTCTCGGTGAAAGTGAGATTAGATTAAAGTTTTACAGTATCTATCATATAAGTCCTATTTTGGTCATAATTTCTTATTCTAATGGTAATGTGTACTTTTCAATAATGTTTTTTTAATTTTTTTTTTTATACAACGTTTAATTAATGTTTAATTTAGTCAGAGTCACAGTCAAGTCGTATGCTTTGACAACTTTCATCTAATATATTGGTATTTTATCCGTCGTAGCATGCATATTTATTTTCCTCCTACCGGTTTCGGATTTTCATCCATCGTCAGAGCAAATTCACCAAGTTCTTGCAGAGAGATCACTTTAACGTAATGTTTCTGTTACTGTCACACTCAAAATTCACTGAAGTGTGAAGAAGTGTGAGTAACAAGTAACAGAAACATTACGTTGAAGTGAACTCTCTGCACGAACTTGGTGAATTTGCTCTGACGTTGGATGAAAATCCGAAACCGGTCAGGAAGAAAATAAATATGCATGCTACGACGGATAAAATACCAGATGTTATCCAGCATTGCGGATCTATCCCTATATTCAATGATTGAATATCCTCATATTGATGATTGAAAAAATTATCATTTTTACAAAAACGTAAACAATGGTAATGGTATCAGCGCCCCGCTCTACGGGCGGGCAACTCGGACATTTGTCCGAAGCGCTAAAATTTAGGGGCGCCATTTTGGTTGTAAGTGTGAGACAAATATTGATGTGTTAACTTGCATATACTTTTCTGAATAGAATAGCATTAGCACGCGAGCAGAGCGCTGCTTCAGCTTGTGTTTGAACATGCAGAGACTTGCTTATTACTTACCTCTAATTATAAAAGACCGGTTTCATTACACAATAGCCATTATTCTTGCTATTACAAGTGATAACAACTGTAGTTCATAAAAATAGGTACCTTTATTTAAATATATAGGTATATATATCTATATAATCTGGTGTGAAATACTCACTCACTGGATTTACTCTTAATACAATTTAGGTAGCGACGATTCAGGTAGCATGGACTTCCAGCTCTTCCACAAGTTCTCTTAAAATCTACTTACTCGATTAAACGTTTCGCGCAAAACTAATAAGTTTAGAAAGTATATGAATAGGCGGCGCTCGAGTTAACCCATTGGTATCTTTATCTAGTAAATTTCAGAAAACTAAAAAACCAGTAAAGTACATTTGTTGAATTTTTGGAACAATTTAATTCTTATTATTTGGTATTTTAATAACCACTTTAATATCTTAGAAAGTGGGGCGGGTGTTGGTATAGTGGTTCTGAGCATGGACTTGTAACAGTGTGGTCACTAGTTCGAGTCCCGCGTGTAAACTGCTAGATTTCTTTGTATTCGTTTAAAAAATGTTAATGGTAAAGTAGGTACTTCCGCCCCCGGTCTGCAATACCTAATTTGGTAGTTGGACGTTCAACCCGCCTGAAACATTTTTTATTTTTTATAGGACATAGGATCTTTTCCAAAATTCACCTAAATTCGAGAAAAGAATTTTCCCGTAATAATGGTTTCAAATAATTGTAAGTTCTTTGTATGTGAAGTTGTTATAATATCAAGTTTAAAGATTGGAAGAAAGTCGTGAAAAAATAAAGAAAAAGTCCATTCAGTAAATTGATATTTTCCATTTTGACCAAAACATTTCACCAACAACACAGGGGTCCTCAAAAACGTGATTTCCGGCGAAAACTCGATATCAGAAATTTAACACGATCGCAATACTTCCTCTCAAAGTAGTAAGAGAAAGTAAAATAAAATAAAAAATTAATAAATGTGATTCTCTTTGGAAACGGGGAAAATGAATTCTAGTGGCTTCTTACTTGGCTACAGTTAATAATTCACTTGAATACTTCTGTAACCGAAGCGTTTCATTCGGACTTATACAATTCTAAATAGAATACCCCTACTATTGTATTTTGATCTTGTTTGGAATTACGTCACCAATTTGTGGAAGTGAAAAATTTTAACAATGAATTCATTGTAGCAATGAAACCTTATTACAGAATTAAATTGAGTGGTTTCTTGCAAGGAAAGCGACATGGCTATTCATTCATTCAACGCGATTTGTTTTTTTTTAACTCATCTACCACCAAGTTTTGTTTAAAATTTCATTTACTGTTTGGGTGAAGAGGAATAACCTAGGCCAAACTCAAGTAAGCTCTGGGCCACTTGATGAATGGCAAAATATACGCGGGTCACATCAAGTTGGCCAAATGTTTCTACATATCTGGTATTTTATCCGTCGTAGCATGCATACGGGTTCGGATTTTCATCCATCGTCAGAGCAAATTAACCGAGTTCGTGTAGAGTGTTCACTTTAACGTAATTTTTTTGTTATACTCACACTTGTTGGTTTGTTAGTTGTACACTTGTGGGGAGGTTATAAGGTTATGTTACCTCCCGACATCTATGCAACCAACAAACCAACACGTGTGAGTGTAACAGATACATTACGTTGAAGTGAACTCTCTACACGAACTTGGTGAATTTGCGCTGACGATGGATGAAAATCCGAAACCGATCAAGAACCAAATGAATATGAATGCTACAACGGATAAAATCCCAGATTTTATGCAGCATTGCGCACCTATCCTCATATTTCTAAATATCTTAAGATATTTTGATATAAATATATATTAAGGATTTATGAATATAGGATATTTAAACCTATTATGTAACTAATTTAAAAATTTTAATTCGAATCAATATAATGGAAATAATTTCATTTTTAGTTTAATAATTTATTATTTATTATGAACATTTCTTTCAACGCGTGTATGTAACATTAGTCTTGATTATCGCCCACTTGCCAGCATTTGCTGTCTACGAATTTTTCAATATTTGAATTTAAAGACTGGGATGAAGTAATCTTAATATGATAGAGGAATTATGTTTATCAGTTAATTTTGGTCAGTAAATTATTTTGTTTATTTCATGCACGAAACTCCTGGGACACTCATAGTATGTCCTCTCGAAGTTTGCGTAAAATGTTTGCAACAAACTTGTTTTTATTGCTGGTTATTTTTTCTCTGAACAAAAAAATGTATTTTTGGGAAATTCTTAAGGTTAAAAGAAAAATTTCCCATGGAGAGAAAACATTTCTTATAACCCTCTGAAATCTAAAAAAAAAACACATGAAATTCTTTGATGATTTATTCGATTTTATCCAAATATTGTGAAAAAGCAAAATATTTTGATTTTGTGTTTTCAACTGCACACATCTAGAAAAATGGATCAAAACTTTTTTTTGTTTTGGAAATGGCCAATTTTTATACAAAACTTGCCGAAAAGAAAGTATTACTAATTTTATAGGTTAGGGTGTCCTCGCTATCCCGTTGGAAAGAGCTCCTAATCACTCTATACAACCGGGTTTTTGTACATAACTCTGATGATTTATTAAAATTCAGATGACTTATGAGTTTTTTTGGTTTTAAGTAAGTAGGGGAGAAATGGCGGTTCTGGCGCACCTTTTTTGTTCAAAATGGCGGCCAGCCCACCACTGCCTAATCATCGATTTCGACGGTTACCTAAGCCATGCCCATTACCCAAACTCCTTAACCTATCATCCAATCCGATACCTTCATTTAACCCCTCCCCCTCCCGATCCATTAACCTATCATCCGTCCCATTTAACACCCGTCCCCCCTACGACTATTATCCCACACTCCTTAATCTATCATCTAATCCAATGACTTTATTTTCTCTCCACCCGCCTCCCAACTCCCTAAACCATGCTCACCGGCCAATCATTGATTTCGACAACTCCTCTAAACCACACCCAATTACCCCTACCCCTTAACTTAGCATCCAATTCGATGACTATATTTTCTCCCCCACTTACCCTCACTACTCAACCTAACATTCAAACCACTTGACGCCACTTTCCCATCCCTTCCTGCTCCTTAACCATCCAAATCGATAACTCCATTTTCTCTCCACCCCTACTCATTAACTTCGCATCCAAATCGATCACTACAGTACCTTCCACCACTTCCTACCATTGCCAACAGAAAGCTCTTCCCCACCCAACCACCTCTTTACACAACATGGCGGAACCTAGCAGAAGCAACTCTAACACCGCTCAATGACCCTCACCTTACGCTGGACTGAGGGGAATTTTTTATTTAATCTGAATAAGAAAAAACTTTAAATTTTTAACTGGGATTCGATCCTAAAATCTTTATGTTGGAAGTCCATCACCTTAACCAGTCAACCACAATGGTCCTTTCGCTAGCTGTGGTTTTTAACAAACATTTCTACTCTTAACTTCCCCACACTCGCAAATATCACCTTAGTCTGGGCGAGAGGGAAATTATTTTTTATTTCAATAAGAAAAAACTTGACTCACCATAATCTTAATGTTGGTAGTCCATAACTACTAGGACATAGTAGTCCTCTTGCTTGCTACAGTTTTCTATACATAACCCCCACACTATCATAATTTTTCCAAACTATTTCCCTCACTTCACTCACTAAAACATAAAAACAAAAAGATGAATACACTGCTGTTTTAAAATTAAACTTTGGCTTTGTTAGCAAAAATAAAAAATATATCTGTTTTATCTCAATCCCTTTTTATTATTTTTGTTTATTCAACTTTGTACTTATAAATGACTCATGCGAGTTTCAGGCATGCGCATTCACTATATTTTCCATATCAAATATTGATTTTACTGAATAAAACAAAACCACTGCCTTTTAGCAAAACAAAATTATAAAAAGGGATTAGATATGAAATACAATTTTTTTTTTGCAAAAAAATGCAAAGTTTAATTTTAAAACAGCAGTGTTTTCTTCTTTTTGTTTTACATTAATAAATTATATTAGTAAAATCGGTATTAATCAAAATGCATAATCGATAAATTGCGATGTTGTGATCAATAAAGCAGGGGCACTGGCAGTTGCAAGCCTGAAACTGGCATTGCTATTGCTGTATGACGTCTTAGGATGGGAATAGTATATTGAACTTGACTCAAAGACAATGGATTTATTATGTAAAATAAAATCAACAAGGCAGAGGCAGATATAGTGAAGGAGCGGGATAATAAGGTATAGTTAGGCAGTTTTCTCTGGAGTTAAGGTGATGGACTTCCAACATAAAGATTTTAGGATCGAATCCCAGTTAAAAATTTAAAGTTTTTTCTTATTCAGATTAAATAAAAAATTCCCCTCAGTCTAGCGTAAGGTGAGGGTCATTGAGCGGTGTTAGAGTTGCTTCTGCTAGATTCCGCCATATTGTGTAAAGAGGCGGTTGGGTGGGGAAGAGCTTTCTGTTGGCAATAGTAGGAAGTGGTGGAAGGTACTGGAGTGATCGATTTGGATGCGAAGTTAATGAGTAGGGGTGGAGAGAAAATGGAGTTATCGATTTGGATGGTCAAGGAGCAGGGAGGGATGGGAAAATGGAGTTAAGTGTTTGAATGTTAGGTTGATGAGTGGAGGTATGAGGGAGAGAAAATAGAGTCATCGGATTGGATGATAGATTAAGGGATGTGGGGATAATGGTCGTAGGGTTAGGCGGGGGTTAAATGGAGGCATCGGATTGATGATAGGTTAAGAGGTCGGGAAAAGGTGGGATTAAATGAAGGCCATCGGATTGGATGATAGGTTAAGGGTGGGGGTAATGGGCGCGGCTTAGGTGATCGTCTAAATCGATGATTAGGAAGTGGTGGGGCTGGTCGCCATTTTGAACAAAACATGCGCCAGAACCGCCATTTCTCTCCTACTACTATTTTTTTTTGCACAGAGCTATAATAATATAAACAGACAGACGCATAGCCTTTAAAGGCCGTCTGAGTGGTTGTCAGCAAACAAATTGTTTCTCGTTTAAAAAGAAATGTACATGAAAAAGTATAAAAACAAACTTAGAACTATAGTGAAAACAACCATATATAATAAATGAACTAACACAAACTCCGGAGTACGTACGGATATACTAATTATATCCATTAATTAGGTTACATAGATAACATTTTCAATTAAATTATGTACGTGACTTTATACATTGTAAAACACAAATTTTTCCCATTCCTTTATATGAAAAAAATTTGTTTTTACATTTTCCAACTGCTATTAAGAGAATGTATTGTTTCATTAAAGAGAAAAATTTTCAGTTAGAATATTTTAGAAATCCAAGAGCCAGACTTAAACAGTAAACAATATAAGTCGAGAAATTGTTGAAGTGGTTAGAAAGCCGTAGACTTAGTGATTGCGACGTAGAAGGTTTTTGCGACTTTCTTGCATTTGTGTGCATTTATAATGAATGACTTATGTAAAGGTTAGGGAATATACAGTGGACCTGAGTGTGTATGTATAGAATTAGTTGAGTTAGACTTTGTCTCTGAGCATTCAAAATCTAAGTACATGTACATATAAATTACCTCGTTAATTGTGATTTGGTAGTTAGGCTGAACTATCCAAAGGATCCCAAGATCCTGAAGAGGTATACGCTAGTTAACATTTTCCTATATTAGTATACTATACGTAACATCCTAATTAGTGTCATTACAAAAAAATAATAATAATAATAAAAAATATTACTTTTTATTAAAAATCTCATACACATTACGTACATAATTACGCCAAGCTATATAACTGGAATTTATTCGTTCAATAATTTTTATAACTATTAAACAGAAGTGTTATAAAAACAAATCCATTGCGATTTAAAACAAAAGTTCGATTGTGGCTCCACCACTAGATGCCAGAGTTTATACACAGAATGTTATTGTGATATGTATGTGTGTATATAGTGATAAGCCAGAGTTTACCAGTTAGTTCGCAAAATCCAAATAGTTGTATATATCAACTACCCCTGAAAAACCCCACATGTATTGTGAATGTTGGAAATATCAATGTACTCGTAAATTGTTATTTGGCTAGTATAACTTTAGGAATACAAAAAATTTTGAAGTAATGGGTTTGTCTAAATTCTCTCTAAATGTAAATCATTATTTACTTTACAAATTAAATTCAAAAATTACATTTCAATAACAAACAAAACAGGCGGCGCTTTCATCTTTGTGGCGACGCTTCTATTATCGGTAAATACTATATTTGTTATATCCAAACTTTTATGTTTAGTTTGTACATAAAATATTTCATTTTATATTCAAATATAAACTTTTTTACTGTAAATAAAAATAAATTGAAAACAGCTTGTGCCAAGTTGTAAAGATTTGGTAAAGGGGGTTTAGTTTTTTACTCTACTCTCTCACTCTCTCAGAAAAGTACATAGTTGCTTCTGTTTGTTTCATATTTCCATATTATATGTATATGTCTATAGAAGGCTTTAGAATTTTAATTTTGTAAACATAAAACTACCAGCCTGAAAAATTAATTTACAAATAGATTTGGTAAGATTTAAAGATTGCAATTCAATTTGTTTTATATCTCATAAGCCGGGTGCGACTTTAATTCCCTTGCTTCTGTTTCAAAAAAAAAAAACAAAAAACGAAAGAAATCATTTATTTTATATCCTCATTCAATTTGAAAACAAAGCATTGCTAGGTTAGGGTTGAACATAAAAAATAGTTGGTTAGATAATTTTTTTTTTTTTTTTTTAATGCTATGTAAACAAATTCACAACTCCAATTTTTTCAGAATAGAATTAAAATAGAATAAGTTCGTTGAATAAATGGAAACAAAACAATGAAACAGTGTTCAGGGGTTTTTGAAACAACAGTTTAAACAATTTGCAGTTTAAAATATTTTTCTGGGAAAATTTATTTTAACAGTTTCTGGGACTTCAGTTAGCATTTTTTGATTGTGATAATAAAATGTAAAAAAAAAATAGGGAGTACCTCCAAATGGGAGGTGTAATGGGATCCGAATTATTAAAGATTCATAGGATCCGAAGAGCGGAGAAGCACACTTCAAATGAATCAAAAGTTAATTACTCCCCACCAAGGCCAAACGGCTAGGAAGGAAGAGTTCGATTCATGTATAAAATAGAGCGACAGCAAAAAAAAGTTCTGGGACAGTTTACGACCGTTTTACTACAATACAACCAGTCAGCAACCTTAATCTACAACCTTCTTATTATTCAGCCAGTCTGTCTCTTTATATTTCTATCTCTACCTAACTTCTATGTTACTGTAAATTCCTTGCAGTTTGTGTGTTCTGTTTATTATACAGTGTTCAGCATTTATCATCTACTTTATTTCTCTAAAATCCATTCTCTCTCTAATTCTCTCTCCATGTAACATCCATTATAGAGGCATCTTCTACAAGTTTTTTACGCCTTTTATAATATGACACTTATCATATTTACTTGTTATACTGTGTGTATATTGTGAATTTCTTAATAATAATAATAAAAAAGAAAATCGGGTATGAAACACTCGCACAACTTTCTCTTACTCCAGCTTTTAAAATTGTAATTGACAAATTTTATACTTAGAATACCAAATTTAATGAAATTCGTCCTCTTTTTTATGGAGAAAATCGCGAAAACTGAAAAATACTATTCAGTAAAAACGAACTTCTGGTTTATTGATTTTTTCTTGAAACTCAGAATTTTGGCAATCTATTCATTTCTAATTAATTTTGTGTAGATGGTAGAATTGTATTATCAACTAAGGTAACACTTTAGAGGCAAACATAATCCTGCCCTTCCTCCAAAAGCCCCATTAAATGAGTTTAACCCGGAGAAATGTTCCAAAAAAAAAGTTGTAGCTCTTTAGAGGTTTAATTCACATAATTTGTTTAAAGAAAATCTTTCCATTTTAGAGTAACTAGCAGAAAACTGAAAAATGTTTTTTATTAAAAACGCGCTTATAGTAAATTCTAAGTAATATTTGACAGGTAACGTACTGACGGATCCCATGGTGATACCTAAACGGAATATAAAGTTTAAGCGATTTTTCGTTTTTGAGATATATTATTTTTGAAAACTCATTATCGAAAATTTGACACAATTACAATACTTCCGCTTACTAGGAGTAAGAGAAAGTAAAAAGGGAGTGTTTCTGGGAAAACAGTATTTTTAGCCAAGTTTTTCCTGTTAAGTGTGTACTTCAGTTAGTTTCTATCATCTACATTTATAATATTAAAGTCCATTCTATTGCCAAAGACTATACATGCTAAACTGATGGAAGCTAAAGTCTTAGCTCTCCAGTAACAACAGCATTCTTTCGCCTTGATTCTCATCTATCCTGCGTTTCCTGCATTAACTTTTTCATTGATACTTTGATTATTTCAGCTTTGACTGCCACTGAATAACTAAATGGGTCTTCATTTTCCTCAATCAGTTTAACCTTACACACGATGCTGCTGGGGCTAATCCCCCTTCAGTATGTGGTAGTGGGAGAGGCAATGAAAGGGTACCTCAGAATGAGGTGCAAGGGAGAATGGGTGAGAACCTTCCGGGGGGATCACACTAGGATCGAGGAAAAAATTTGGCGAGTAAACCGATTCTTGCTATCCAAACTTGATGAGACGAGCAAGAAATGGGGATTTGAGAGAGATTATGAGATTACGATTGGCAGTATAGGAGATGATAACCTTACGAGGCCAACGGAGTCGGGCAGCGGTATTATTCGTTGCTATTCAGATGGCTCTAGGCAGGAGGGTACTGGCCTGTCGGGGGCGGGAGCTTGGTTTCAGGAGCTGGATAAAGAGAGTTCGGTGGCCTTGGGTGGCTTGGCCACTGTTTTTCAGTCTGAGGTGGTGGGCATCATTGAATGCTGCCACCTGGTGGGGGAGTGGCAGGGAGAGTTCAAGGAAGTGCGGATTTTCTCGGACAGCCAAGCCGCACTAAGGGCTTTGAGTAAGCCTTGGTGGAGTTCGAAATTAGTGGGAGAATGTCGGAGGAAGCTCAACGCTTTGGCTCGGAGGGATAAGGTGCATCTCTATTGGATACCCGGACATGCGGGAATAGAGGGCAATGAGAGGGCGGATCGGCTGGCCAGGGAGGGATCATCATTACCATTTTGTGGTCCTGAACCAGCCCTGGCCGTTACAAAGACGTTTCGCGACAAACAGATTAGACTTTGGGAGACGAGAGCTTTGGAGAAATGCTGGGGGGACACGCAGGGGTGCCTCCAAGCTAAAAGATTTATAAAAGCAGGTAAGCAGAGAATTTCGGAGTATTTCCTGTCTCTCAGTAGGACGGGTTTGAGGACCTTGGTAGGAATAGTGACTGGGCACACTTGGGTGTCCAGCCACTTGTTTAACATAGGAAAGACGCGGAGTCCCATTTGTCAGAACTGTGATGACGGAGTTAGGGAAACGGTGTATCACTACTTATGTCAGTGTCCCCGTTTCGCTGGAACTAGGTTTCGTATATTTGGGAGGACACCACTCTCGCAGGATTGTCTGGGCGAGTTGGAGTATAGTGATATCTTGAGATATTGTAGATTAACCGGCAAGTTACCGGGGGAGACTAATTAAGGGGTTACGGGGGGTACCGGGGGGGATAAGAGCCATATAGGCTTAGGTCCCGCGCCTTTGGGCACCCGTTTCCGATAATAATAACCTTACACACACACACTAGCTCTCATGTATAACGGTAATCCTTCACATTATCCTTCTCTTAAAACTCGACTATTCAATCTAGCGATCAAACAGGAGGATACTATAATCACTTCACTTAGCTTACTAGAGAGGACTGTAAAATAGAACAGTTTTATACTAACGAGGATTGCTGCCAACAGTCTTCGTTTAATTTTTTTTTTCTTACAGTTTGTTTGGCTGTTATAATCGATTCAAAATAGATAATTAAACAAACTTTTTAAACTGAGAAACCAAATATTATGTTTTGTTATAATATCTTTCACAAATATTTTGTCCCATTTTTTTCAAATTTTACATTCTTAAGTGGATAATAAGTACAAATGTTTTGCCACTTATTTTTCGTTATTATTTTGTTCCCCCACTCCTTTCGTTTTTGAGTTTTCTATTTATCCCCCACTCCTTACTCTCTTGACTTTCCTGCAGACACCCACACAGAGCGCAGTCAAACAAGATTTTTCTCAGAAGAACTAGTCTTGCAACCCCATTAGTTTGCACTCTCCAATAAACCACAATTATTGATGTGGAAAATTTATTTTAATTCTATATTATAAAAATTCAATATAAACTGTTTTTAAATTTGTTTACAACATCATTATCATGCAGTAAAAAAACATTTTAAGTTGATGTAAATTTCCTAGAGTTGCAACTATATTGTCAAACTTTCTAGTTGCGACCGTAGCAAAACCAAAAGAGGTTCGCACTCTCTAATCACATTCTCTTCCCTTAAGGGTAAATTGTATAGGACCTTAGTTAGTAGCCATTGTTTGCTTAAGACTGCCAGTTGCTATGGTAACTCTATTCAAACGTCCTCTTATGATTGGGACTGTAAACTATGTTTGGAGCGAAATAATACCATATTTAATCGCAAAAAAAAATCGAGCAGGCCAATGGGGATTCCTGCCGGCATATAAACTAGGAATTTCTTAAATATTATTTCTTTCTACAATATCTGTCATCCTAATAAATAAAAAAGTATTTCACGGTAACCTTAGTAGGGATGATTTAATTATTTTCTAGAAAAGAATTAATCATTCGTGTTCAAGGCATATTAGTTTCTCAAAAAAATATTAATGTATATTCACAAATTTCTGTGAAACTGTTGGACCATTTGTGCAAAGAAATTAGGAAAAATAATCCTCCATTGCCAGAATATTAGATGGCTACGCATTCTCCAGAAAAGGTCTCATCATTGAAAATGCCAGATTTTAAATCCAAGCGGATTAAAGAGTTAACTAGTTAAAAGGCATTTCAAACACAGTACCAAAAATTGCATACAGTTTAAAGTTTTGTTTTTAGGATATTTGCAAATTTAATCTCATATACTATTATAGCAGTCCCATAATTTTTCTAACACCCACCACCCAATATTGTAACATGTAGATAGATAAAAAGCTTTATTACAAATTTACAAATATGTACAATAATAATTATTAGAAGTTCAAATGTACATTAACATTATAACCTTCCTAGAATGTTTGTATACTGATTTTTGGGATAAGGCGAGGTACAATATGCAGGGAAAGGGAGGGGGGGAACCTGCAGCTTTAGGAAAAATATTACGAGAGGATGTGTTTCAGTCTTTTATGACTGTAATGTATGGAGGGACCGTAGGAGGCTATTTCCGGCAGAGTGGATTAAGATGACAGTCTAGTGTATGGAGGAGTTTCAGAAGACGATTTTGGATGAAGGAATGAACTGGGGTTACTAAAGATTTTACGTGAAGTAGGTCGATTTTGGTGTGTCGTGGTGAGTCAGTCGCAAGTCTTAGGAATTTGTTCAGGGTTAACTGAAGTTTTTTGATGTTACTGTTACTGGTCAGCTGCAGGCGGAGGAAGCGTAAAGTAACATCGGTCTGATGACTACTTTGTACAGTAGGAGTTTGTTTTGTGTGGTCATTTTTGAGTCGCTGACAGTAACGGGAAGAGTAGTCTTATAGTCATTTTTCCAGAATTCACTTTGTCTTGTACGTGGGTTGTGAAGTTCAATTTGTTGTCCAGAGTTATTCCGAAGTACTTGACGTTGTTAGTCCAAGGGATCAAAGTATTGTTGTGTTTAATTTGTTGTTGATTATAGGTGTACGTTTAGTAAACAGTATGGCGTTTGTTTTGTCGTGATTTATTTTCATTTTCCATTTAGTGCAGTATTTTGTCAGTTTATTGCAGATGTAAGTCTGTTAGTGATAGTATCAATTCTCCATGATGATGTGTACAAAGCAACATCATGAGCATCATAGGTTGATATGGGGAGTTTGGGTAGAGAATTAATGTTATTGTAACATGTGTTTTTTTACAAAATACTTACTTACGCGGTAAAAAAAACTTACTAATAATAACAACGGCGTTCTCCCCCTTCAATGATTGCCGTCTGAATCAAGAGCACTCTTTCTGTATTGCCTGTCATTCCAGTCTTCCTAGCGTTTTTTTTTACATTCTCCCACCACAGCGCCCGCTTTAGGGGCGGGCAACCCGGACATGGGCGCCAAAATTTAGGGGCGCCATTTTGGCTATATGAGAAAACATTGATGCGTTAAATACTCAATTAATAAACTATTTCACATATCGATTATTTTCGTTCGCCAAAAATTTACAGTGCGCATATTTACCCTGTTATTGCAAAATTAACGAAGAATTTGTAAAGGAAGATGCTTGAACTTGTTTGAACATGCATATTCTTCTCTGAGCAGAATAGCATTAGCATGCGAGCAGAGCGCTGCTTCAGCTTGTGTTTGAACATGCATAGACTTGCTTAAAAAATATATATATATATATATACTTAAGGGGCGGCCATTTGTTATTTGTCCGGGGCGTCGTAACCGCTAAAGCGGGCGCTACCCACCACCGTCATGCCAAGTTAAAAGTTTTGGTTTGAATAAAATATGAAATATAAAATATAATAAATAAAATGTCAAAAATATGGCATCCGCACAGTATTTACTCTTACACCATTACTAAAGTAATAAGATATAGTTATCAAAGTAATATTCTCTAAATTAATATGTATGGAAATAAGCTTTATGTATAACTAACTATACATGTTTTTGATTATTGGAAACCAATTTTTCTTTAATAAATAGCGAATAAAATACTGAGCTAAATAATTATTAGCATGCCGTAATTAAGATACATTGCTATAAAAACGGCCTAAAAAAAGTGACTAGTGGCTACGTTTCGTGACAACTCGATTTTTTTGGGGAGGGGAAAAGAGGAACCTTCATCTCTATCACTGGATCTCCAATGTTTGCAAACGAAAACGTCAATAAATATTATAAAATTTGGCCACAACCTGGAGCCATCATTAAGACAGTGTAAAAAAAAAAATTGTTGACATCATTGAAAATGAAATATGTTTGCACCACCATCAATAGCGATCCTATTATATTTGTTTTAGCAGATTAAGATTTGTATGGAAAAAAATCAGAGCCGATAAAGCAAAATTGTAAAAAAACATTTCTTTGACTGATTCTCAAAAAGAATTGGAAATCTTGTTAAGTACACAAATAAGTAAGGGTGGATTAAAGTGATGAAATACCAGAAATTATAGATTGAGGAAAAAAGCTCCAATAGACATTTACATTATTCATTAGAGCGGTCGTGCAGAATTTTTAGATAGGATGGATCTTCTTAGATGGCCTGGAAAGGGTAACAAATGAATTTTTAATTTAAAGCCAATTTGTGACTATCTAAGGCAACAGACAGGGGAAATAAAGGGGAATCATTTATTAAACAGGAATTCTAAATTTAATAAAATCAAATAACGTTATTACTGTGCTACAGTAGTCCTTAAAGAAAATTTCCTTTCTTCTTTATCGTTCTTGTAATAGTTGGATTATAGAATTGGTTGAGAAAAGAACACAGGGAACAGTTATAATTTATTAGCGTGAATTCAGTGTAAAGAAAAGCAAGGGGAAGTAAGTAGTCAAAAAGGTTGCCAGTAATTCTTATTACCCTTTCGTACACACCCTATGATGGATTATACGAGGCATATCCAGTAAGTAAGTGTATTGAATTTTTGTAGGTTACAAAAATTTTTGTGAACAAAAAAATTACCTGGTTACATTAGTACATATGTAAGCTATTTTTCGACATAGTCACCATTCCTCTCAATGCAGGTGGTGAACCGGAGAAATAATTTTTTGATGCCTTCCTCGAAGTAGTTTCCCGCCAACCCCTTCGTCCACCTCCCCTTCACCTCCTCGTCGGTTGAAAACCTTTTTCCACCCATGTGCAGCTTCAGGGAGGTAAAGAGATAGTAATCTGAAGGTGCTAGGTCAGGGGAATGCGCGGGATGGTTCAGGACATCCCATTTAAACGAGGCAAGCAGTTCCTTCGTGGCGTTGGCCGTGTGTGGTCTGGCATTGTCGTTCTCCTTTTGTTCTGAATCGCCCTCCGCAATTTTTTTAGGGTCTCACAGTATCTTGCAGAGTTGATGGTCTCCCCTTGAGGCATATATTCAATTAAAATTATGCCTTGACAGTCCCAAAACACGGATGCCATGATTTTCTTGGCTGAAATTGTGGTTTTGAACGTTCTGGCGGAGGGTGAAGAGGTGTGACGCCACTGTTGAGACTGCCTTTTGGTTTCAGGTGTGCAACCCAAGTTTCATCTCCAGTAATGATGGAGCGGAGAAATTCATCTCCATGGAGTTTGTAGCGTCTCAAAAACTCTTGCCCGACCTTGAATATTTCACACTTGGCGGGAGATTGGATTGACATTTTTCACGAAACGTATTGTCGCGTCGACAGTTCTCAACGTACTGACCTCGAACCGGTCTCGTTGCGGAGGGAAGGAATCAGGCTACACGACAGTGAGGCCAACATGTCGAAAACAAAATCTCTCCGGCCGTGAGAGCCTCAGTACACTTACTTACTGGACATGCCTCGTATAACTTTTTGAAATACAGCTTATCATATTGCTTCCCTCAAACAGTTCTTTTTACTTTCTCTTATTCTTAATAAGAGGAAAAATTGCGATAGTGTCAATTTTTTAATTGAGTTTGCACCGGAAATAGATGTTTTGAGGTCCCCTGAGTGCGAAATAAGTGTTTTTAGCGAATAGCCTGCGTGTATGTATGTTTGAGTGTGTGTGTGAGTGTGTGAACAAAAAAAATTGCAGGACGCTAAAACTTGGTATTCCGTTTAGGTTACTACCATCGCACCTGAAAATATCCAAGTCCATAATTTCCACAGTTCTCCATCTTATCTCTTGGATATCCTGTACGTCCACTTGTTAGTCCTTCAGTATCTTCTCCAGTGACTTGCTGGCTTCCGCTTTATATGAACTCGCCACGATCCGGATGGCAAACTTTATGAATTGTCCATCCCGTGCCGGTGTCGTTATCCTAAATCCGTCCGGATGTTTGCTGTACTTTGTGGGTTCATAACAAGAGTTTTTTTTTTTCGAGAAAGGGTTGTCAACTCCTCTCTAAATCCCAAGCTGGAGGGCCAGGGTGTATCTGTTAGGGATTTCCTTTCTGTAGATGGTTTCAGGCTAAAGAGGAGCTCCCCCCCTCCGGTGACAGAGCGCTTAGTTTAGAGTGCGTCGCTGCCTTGCCTGTGTCACCAAGCAGCTCACCTCCTCTCCGAAGTGTCTCCCCATGTCTGCGACTGCTTATTCGTTAGACATATAGCCACTATATCTGGTGGTCATTTTTCAATCCGCAACCCGAGAACGGTCTTGTAGCATAGGTTGAATCGGGGAAGTGGTCATAGACCGGGACAAACTATTTTACTTTCATTAAAATCCATTGTCTAGAAGATTGTACCACACTCTAAGGTTAAACTCATGTAACGCATCATTATCATCAAAAGGCCCTGGGGCAAGAATAATTTACATATCATTCTTAACGTTTTTATTGAAATTTAGGTCGACCAAGTAGAGAATCCAATTTATTGTAGTTTACTTGATTAATTGAGCTCTGTTTATAATAATTTATTTGCGCTTATTTTTCCCAGTTCAAATATTTTTCTTATTGATCCATGATAGAAAGTTTTTTCACTAAAATTCATTTGAACTAAACATGATTGTTAATTAACGTTTACTTCTGAGTGACATAAAATATAGCCAACAAATCACCGTAGCCAATCAATTAGCAATAAATTTTACAATTTCCATTGTACGTATGAAAATGCCTGTATTGTTTGAATGCAAACAAAGGATAATTGTTACCATTGAAATCAAGATGAAATAGCCAATTTATCAGAAATATTATGAAACAAACAGAGCTAAACGTAATTTAAAATCATTACAATATGATAGACATTTATGTAACTGATGTTACAACATATTATTTTGAGTACAAACATTATGGAATTGCAATTTTTTTTGTCAAAATCTTATTCCTATGTTTGCTAAACTGTTGTCGCCAGTGATATTAAATAATTATTTTTCTGTCCACATTCAAGAAATAAAATAAATAAATAAATAAAAATAAATCTTTACATTTATTTAATTGAATCAAGCCAGCAAATTCGCAACACAAAAGCTGGGACTTTGTAGTTTTAATACCAGCCGCCGCAAGCTCTACCAACGTAATTACAAGCACCCATCAACTTCGTATCATGGGGGCATGGAAGAACAGGCCGCCAATCTCAGGCGAATCTATGTGGTACACCGACGGGTCTAAGATGGAAGAAGGAGTGGGAGCCGGCGTGTACAGGGCTCATCCGAGTTGTAACATCTCTGTGAGCCTGGGAATAGTAGCCACGGTCTTTCAGGCGGAGCTATTCGCAGTTATTACCTGCGCCGCTGAAATAAGAAGACGCGGAGTGCATAACTCCACAATCGTCATTTATTCGGATAGCCAGGCTGCCCTGCGGGCAATTGACTCGTGGAAGATCAGCTCAAGGCTGGTGTGGGATTGCCTAGGTGCACTTAGGGATATTAGTAGCCCTAATAAGGTCTTTCCTGGTTTGGGTACCTGTGCATTCGGATCACAGAGGTAATGAGGCGGCAGATCGTTTGGCCCGGGAGGGTTCCATCTGAACACTTATAGGGCCAGAACCTCAAGATGCCTCAGGAGTGCATCCATCAGGACATGGATGCACGACCGATCAAGGGAATGGTGGGCTAAAACCCCAGGCCAGAGGCAGGGGAAAACGTTTATTCATAGCTACACGCCCAGGCTAACTGCAGAATTACTCCAACTAGGCCGGGTGGCCATAAGGATTGCAGTTGGCGTTCTCGCTGGCCATTGCAGACTTAATAAGCACATGCATCGCATGGGCCTGGCAACGGATAGCGTGTGTAGGTTATGTCAGGAAGAAGAGGAAACAGCACTGCACGTCCTATGTCAGTGCGAGGGGCTAGTATGGCTGAGGTATCGCCTCTTTGGAGAAGAAAAGCTGGTGTCTGCAAGCCTCAGTCAGGGGCCCCTTTGCTCTAAATCGATCACCTGGGCAGTCTCCCAAGACTCCATAGTTCGACAAAGGACAGGACTCGGGTAGGGTCTCCAACTTAGGGACCCTAACAATAGACGTACAGCCGAAGTGACGTACACAATAGACCTACAGGGGTCGCGGTGGCGCAGGCTGAAGAGCCAATCCCCCCATAGAATCTAATCTAATCTAACTTCATATCATTATTCCTGTCTGCTACTATTACATATTCATCGTTTTGTGAAAAGTTTCATTGATCAGTTTTAATCATTAGGTAAGCAAAATATACTTATCATTCACGGTAAGTAGACTAGCCACTTTTGCAGGATCATGGCGTACCCTGAAGGTATACTAATCTAGAAAACTCTTACTGCATTTCCAACTTCGCACAAGATACATAGAACCTGTAGAGGTAGTTAATGTATGTGAGTATATATATATATATGTATATATGTATGTATGCATGTACATATTGTCTAGCAAACCGACAAACTAACTCTCGATTACCACTACTACATACACTTACTAACTTTTCTGGTTCCTTTACAGACGAATACATTCTGTATACAAATACTAACAACCATCACTCCCTCTACAAAACAAATTAATTGGGATCATTTTGCTTACTTCAACGAAAATTAATTATAACCCTATTGAGAGATTTGTGTTTTGCTCAGAAATAAGAGTTATCCTGTGATTTTTTATTATTTCTCTCGAAGTATAAAAATCGTGTCTGATAATCGATTTTTTTTTATTATTGGACATTTGTTAATACGCGATTGTAAACAAACAGTTGATAAATTCATATCCAATAAAATTCAGATTGAATAGCCTCCGGTACAGACTATCGTACTATACAAATAACTCTACACATTTAGAACAGATTACTGTTTTGAAATTAAATTCTTCTTAAGTTTATTTTATTTGTCAATAATTATGTATTATTCAATGATTTTTTTAGAGAAACGAAAGCATGTTTTATTTATTTCCCTATGGAGAAGAAAACATGAGAATTTGATTTTGTAAATTCATCAAAAACTTTTAATTTGAATTTATCCATGAAACAAAAACAACAGAATTTCCAACATTTCTTCGGGAAATATCATTTGTAGGGTACTTTTGAGAGAAAGTTGGGGTTACGACTTATTCTAAAGTGCTATTTCAGTTTATTAGACAATTCGGTCATCTAAATAATGTTAATTAGAATTGAATATATTGTTGAAATTCCGATTTTGAAAAAATCGGTTGACCGGAAGTTACTTTACTACTTTACTAAATGATTTTTTTCACTTTTTCGCTAATTTCTCAAAAATGGCTCCGACGATTTTCCTGAAACATCATATATAAACTACACATACAAAGATATACAACTTTTATTTAAAACCTTTCTCTAGGAAAATTCATTTAAGGGCACTTTTAGTGGAGGGATGGGGTTAGATTTTCATTAAAGTGCTATCCTAGTTGATTATACAATTCTATCATCCAAACAAAATAAATTAGAAATAAATAGATGGCCAAAATTCCGAGTTTCAAGAAAATTAAATAAACCGGAAGTGCTCTTTTACTAAATAGTTTTTTCATTTTTCACAAATTGAATTAAATTTGGTACACAAGTATAACATTTGTCAATTATAATTTTGAGAACAGGAGTAAGAGAAAGTTGTGTGAGTGTTTCACTTCATTTTTTTTTTTTTTTTTTTGTACTTTCTCTTACTGTTAGAAAGTCAGTGTATTGCGATAGTGTCAGTTTTTATATATTGAGTTCTCAGTGGAAGTTACTTGGTTTGGAGACTTGTTTAATATTCTTATCTTGTGCGTATGTACGTTGCGTATGAGCAGCATAAGTACATTTTATCTTTCAACATGGTAAACTTCCTTAGATATACGGTATTTCCTTTTTCTTCAAAACTTGCCTCGCACAATGTTTGATTTTAGGGAAGTTATAGGAGCATTAGGATAATGTACTTTCTTCTAAGAGGCTATTCCATTAAACCGTTAGTTTCCATCGTCATAAATACCAAGGATAAATGTATTATAAAAATTACTAATTTTAAGAAATTTTGTCAATAAAATCCACATAATTGCAACAAGAGAAAGCCGTATGAAGGTATCATAACAGCCCCCCCCCCCCCAATTAGAGATAATGGTGAGGTAGCAGCCTAAATCTTTCGATTTTCATAGTGAGGTCTTTTTTCTAAAAAGCGGTTTTTGTTTTATTTCAAAAATCGTCACATTAATAAGCCAAAATTTAAAAACAGATATCCATATATTTCTTTATAAAATATCGAAAACTTTTTCTTTTGATTGGCATTTAACCCATTACTTTTATGTTTTTAAGGCTACGGCTAGACGGACGGATTTTGACGCATTTATTTTACGTTGAATAACGCAAGAAATATGAACTGCGCTAGACCAAGAAATATGGACTAGGTAAAGTGGCTAGACGCTACTGAAATTATCATACGAAGTAAATACGGATACCCTTTTCAAGATCATAACGCAGAAGGATGGATCCAAGCCCATCCTTCATCGAGAAATAACTCAGTGTGACTGGCTAGACGAGTGGAAAATAACGCAACGGAGGTTGCCGTTCTGTTTGTATAGCTCCTTGTACTCGCCAAATGAATTTTGATGTATTTAATATATCCAATTATTTTGGTGCATTATTTATACAACATAGATTATTACATTGACAGTGAAGTATTAATTCTTGAAGTACATTTGAGGACCAAAGTACAAACGAACTAAATTTATCAGCATACGATAGTATTCAAAATATAAACCTTGGTAATTTGGAAGTTTATCACGTAGATTTATGAACTTCCCAGTAATAACCTAGATCACAAATTATTGGATACACCCGCCAATTTCTCTGTCGTTTCTGTTTACGACGTCGTCGTCTTACAGCCATTAACAATAACTATTTCCGATGTAATGCTTAACTTTGCCATACTTTTTGAACAATGTATTTCTGCAAAATGCTTTTGGAATGACAAGTTCTCCATTGATGGAATTACTGTAGTACGTTAAAAATCGATCATGTAGCCGGTCCACTGGAAAACCTACTTCACTTAACGCGTTAACAATTGCGTTATTTATAGGACAGCCTAGCCACGTCATTAACGTTCCGTTAATTTCCGTAAGAAAGCCTTCGTTAAAATCCGTCCGTCTAGCCATAGCCTAATTAACCTATTAAAATACTAGATTATTAAGAGAAAGTAAAAGAAAATATAGTGTATATCATGCTTTTCCAAGTTTTCGGAGTTTCTTTTAATAAAGAATTCAATACAGTATGTATAAATCAGTTTGGATGTGACAGTTTGTGGACCAGATGAGATTGGAGAGAGAGAGGAATGCATTTTGAGCGAGGAGTTAAACGAATTAAAATGGTTTTTGACTTATGACATGGATGACTGAAAATTAAACTGTTCCATCAGCATTATCATTATGCAAATGGAAATTTTAAATGGAATATTTTGAGATGTCAACCTTCATCACTCACATATACATGTAATTTGTATAATCTCGGTCTGGAATACTATTCAGGTATTTAGTTGAGTTATTTTTTTTTTTTTTATAATGTTTAATGCCATGCATTTTAATTATTAAACTAATGCAACTGTGGCATTTGTTTGTAGAAGATTTAAATCTTTATAGAATTGAGGCAATAAATTTTAATAAAACAAATTAAAATTTGAGTTAAAAGTACATTTTTTCTCTTGGGCTATAAAAAAAAAAAAATCAAATCACAGAGAAAATTATTTTGAACACTAATAAATATTTTAAAAATAAAAACGAAATCAGAAAAAAAATGATCCTACTATTATCTACCTATAATTATTTATTAGATAAATATATTCTCTGGCGAGCCACACAGATTTCAATTTAAGGAGCTATCCCAACATTAAGCTTATTCGATTTACTCTTATGTGATCAAGTGTACAGCTTATGTTTGGAAAAAATATCTTCTCTCTAAAACTAGTTATCCTAAACAAAACTAAGCTGCTAGATCATCTTCCTCAGTTACTACGAAAGACATTTTTGATTATAAGATAAATAATCTAAATAAAGTTTTAATAAAGTAAATTTATTTTGGATGAAACCTGGTTCACCTAATGATATTGTTAAGGTTGTGGTTGGTTCCGTAGAGCTGGAAAGCATCCGAGTCATTTTCCGTGATAGCCTACTTCTTGAGTTGTTACACTCTGAGAGTGTATCAACTGTATTTGCTCTGTGCAAGTCTATGTTGTTACACTGTATGACAAAAACATCCTGATAATGAGCGAACGCCCGAAACCGGTCGATAACTACAAAAAGAAGCAGGCTATCACGGAAAATGTCTTTGATGATGGGGTACATCGCTTTTTAGGTTAGGTGATGGGGTACATCGCTCAAGCTTTAGAAGCTTCATAAGAATGTCCTGTAGTTCTTGTGAATTAGTTCCGTCTGGTTAGTTTTGAAGTTTACAATTCTAGAAAAATCATCGGTGAAAAGCATGGTTGATAATAATTATATTACGATTTTAGTGATGGGGATTAGCCCTAGTGGTAGCGCTCTGGACTTGTAAGCGATTGTCCCGTAATTGAGTCCAGGCGATGGTAGACCTTGGGAGCCTCTGCAGCTTATTGTCCGGTGATAGAAGTGTCGTCTAAAAAGAAGCAGTACTGTCCGGAAAACGGCTAGGGCGTGGTGGGTATGTGGCGTCACCATCGCCCACCCTTCGGGGTGCAATCAGCCTCTGGCTCTCCAGGTTGGGAATCCCTCACCCTACCTAATCCAATCCTGATTCTTTCCCCTTGCCTGTAAATATCCTGGGTTACTGAACCCCTGTTCTTGAGGCAATGGACAGGAATCAGTAGATGGAATCTGTAGATCCATCGGGCTTGCGATCAGTCACGCTAGCTCGTTAGAGTTGAAAAACTGAACTAAGGGCGCAAGCGTCAGTTTCCAAGCCAATTGCTTGCAATTGAGGTTGGATTCGTAGTGGCCGTGTTTTAATCAATAACACCGAGGTCATGAGTTGAGCGGGAGGAGACTCGCAATTGGAAGCGCATTTGCTGGGTGTGCGCGGTTTATCAGAGAGTGCCTTTTCTAGCTTCTGGTAGTGGAGTGTGACCACGTTGTGGGATCACTCTGCTCGCTGGTTGAGCTAACTCAACCTGCCTTTAAATGGGTCAAGCAAGGGGGGGTGCTTCGGCACTTTGCTATGGTCGGCTATTGCTCTAAAAGTCCTTCCATGACAGTGACATCCTTCTCTTGTTAAACGACCCCGTTGCTTGCAAGGGGGACTGGTTTGCCCTAAATGGGTAGGTACGGTCTAAAAACTACCCCTCAGTACCAAGGAGAAAGGGGTTAAACGGGGTAGAATTTCCGGAAAACGGCATGATATATCCGTCCAATGTGGTGATGCAATACATATCACTGATTATATCAGACATTTGCGAAGTGATAATCAGACAGTAAAATTTATTTTTGAAAAAGGGAAACCTGTCCATCTACAGACTTCCGTCTGCAGATCATTAAAGCTAGTAGATCATCTCCTCTTGTTTTCTTTCACAAGATTAGGAGAATGTTGATAATTGCAGAAACGTAACTCAATTTTTTTTTTGTGTCTATCAACATTTAGGGGCACATGAATAATTATAGGAATTTGCAAATGAAACAACTATTCAAAAGTGGCTAAGGTTTTTGGAATTGTTATGAATGTTCTTCTAACACTTGTTTCTATTTTAGCTAGGTAATTTGGGCATATGTAATCCTTACATTAAATTGTTAATTGGCTTTGGGATTATAAATATTGGCATTTTTTTAATTGAATTGATTTGAATTGAAGTTGGCATTTTAGATTTTTTTTTTTGAAACACTTTATCCCGACATCATACTGCAACAGTTTCATTAAATTGTTAATTGGCTTTCGACTTTGTAAATATTGATACTGCCATTTTTTTTTTTTTTTAATTGACACAAATTTGATCATCTCTCTTGGATTACTGTTAACACCCTTATTTTAATTAAATAATATTATAGAAAAATGTGTGTATAAGAAGAAGAAGAAGAAAAAAAAAGCTTGCTTTCTTGGTGTAATGAAATTTGATTAGAGGTCAAGTAGATGTGATAAGAGTAGATGAAGGGACTTGGTGATTTGATTGAGTTTGAGGTAGTGGTAATGGGATGGAGTAAAGTCAACAGCCGACATGGATTGTGTATAAAGGCGGCAGCCGAGTCAGATGATTACTACGGTGTGTCGTCACAGATACCCTTGTGCTTCTTGCTGTCTAACATACAAACACCACAATCTAGCTAGCAAGGAGTATGTCAACAAACCTCCCTCTTCCCCAACCTCTACCACTTAAATACAACCTCATCTAATAGAGACGTACTGCCTCACTCAGTATATATATATATATACAACAGCATCAATTCTACTCAACACAGCTACCTTCATATCTAATAAGTGTTATGAACGAACACCTTCTTTAACTAACTTCAATAACAAACTGTATACCAAGAATGAATTTTATATATATATATATATTTGCAATATAAAGTACATCTTCACAGTTGACACTGTTTGCCAACAAAAATTGTAATTTTTTTTTAAGATAGTAGTGGTAGTGGCCATTTTTGGTAGACTAGGCCAAAAAAATCATCAAGTATTCTAAATGTTTTTCATTTGATTTAAACTTTCTCTGAGCCATCTATTCACTACTCTAATCTTACCTTTTTCTAAATGTCAGGCTGGAAATGCCCAGCGGTTTCTTCTTGAGATCTGATGGTTTGTTGTCATTTATCCAGTCTCCCCGTCTCTCTAGTATCTCCAAATCACTTTGGTGGCACATATACTAAAATACATTAATATCCTCTATATGGAGCACGCTGAAAATAAACTCGTTGGTTGCTCGGAATACAACAAAATTAGGGGAACAACAAAATTAGTATTTCTAAGTACTTATAGAGAATTTACTCCTGAGTTGTACAATAATTCTTGAGAGTTACTGTATCTGTGAAAATTAAAAAGAAAAAATTGACTTAAAAAAAAAATAAAAAGAAGAGGTATTACTTATTGCAAGAATGAGAACGGGAAATGCCTACAGCTCAGGGTTGATAAGGTAAAACTGTAAAGCTCCCATATAAAGGTAATTACATTACCAGAGAGTAAGAAATAAATGTAAATATTACAGCCGTAGAATTAATATATAAAAATAAAACACAAATCGTTTTTGGGGCAATGTTGATAAGAAAAAATATGTTGAAATAAATATAATATATTTTTTTTAAATATTCTTTTCATGTTTCCTGTCAGATTAATGCACTTTATTCACTGTGCGCTTGAAACTTATTTAGAAAAAATTGTTTCGTTTATTTTTTATTGTATTGATTGATTGTTTTTATAATATGTCTTCTAACTAGGTTTAGAAAAGAAAAAACCCCTTTAGTCCTCTTACAACAGATGACTAATATTCAGTCTCTACCCACGAGTCTCCTGAAACCTTCGCGGATAGAATTAGACATATCCAGACCGCCATTAGTTTAAAAGTTCAAGCTAACCCACTCGAGGCCTTACATTCTATTTTAGACAAACTGGCCACTGATGCGTTCCCAAAGTCACTTCCTCAACCGCTTCATAATAAGGTACGAACAAAGCTACCTCAAAAATTAGACGAAGCACTTTCTCATGCCAGTGCCCTAAAGGAAGTACAGGCTTCGGAAACAAACCCCACAGTTTTCGCTGTCACTTCGAAAACTTCTAATCCTCGCACACCCTCATCTCCTTGTCGTTTCTGTGGACAAATGCATTTCCACAGAGAATGCCCGCATCGAAATAAAAGTCAGAAGCCACCATTAAAACCAACTACCACTCGTAGAGTTTTTAATCTAATAAAGAACAGGCCCTGCATGCCGCCATTGTTCCGGTCCACATTTTGACGTGGACTGTACAAACAAATTTCAATCAAAACCCGCACTAACTTTGGCAAAATGCCTAACAATTTTAATATTCCTAAAAATTTTAATCACAGGGTATATAGTAATAATCGCTATAATAATAATAATAATCAATATTATAGTAACAATAATAATGCTCGAGTTAATTCAAATAATTCACGATTTAACTCTTATCCTGATAGACCCCAATATAATCAGAATAATAATAATAATTATAACGAAACTAGTAATAACCTCCAAAATAGGCCCACTTGCCAATTTTGTTCAAAATTTGGACATACGGCTCGTAATTGTTTCCAAATACAGCCATAAAACGGTTAAGCCCACAGCCGCTCTCACGAACGGCTGATATGACCATGGCTCTCATACCTGCTTTCACCAATTCTGACAATTTGTTAGTAAATTTAAGAATTGGCAAAAAATTTATTCGTGCCCTTGTAGACACTGGAGCTAGTCACAGCCTAGTGGATTCCAGTTTTTGTCGAAATAAGAACCTTCAGCATTCCAACATTATTTAAAATCTCTGACTAACCAAGTAATACCTAATTATGGCATCACGTCCCTTCATTTGCATGCGGACAATGTCGAAAATTCCAATTTTTCTGGCGAATTCATAGTTTCGCAATTAAAAGGCAATTTCCAATTAATACTTGGTAGAGATGTCCTTACATTAAATGGGCAATTATTAATTAGCGCAACACGTACATTGACACTCAATAAATTCAACATTCCATTTTCAAATAGTAATCAAACGCATCAAATCAATTCGGTTCAACAGCTACCTTTACCAAAAACCCTGCAGCTACGCCACAAAATTGTAATGTCACCTCGCGCACACATAATACGAACACACACAATATATACGAAAATTCCTCTCGATACGCAAATTCTCCTTACACAACGCAATTCCTTACCTACGGGTCTCTACATGCACAATTCTATCGTACACATTGCTAACAACACCTGCCCCATGAACCTTATAAACACGACCTCACACGAAATTACTATTCAAAAACACTTTCCAATCGCACATATCGAATACGATTTTGAAACAGAATTACAGACTCACACCATAACGCAGTACAATCTGCCACTCAAACTAACACTAACGAAATCGCTCTAGTTCAACAAGAACTTCTCAACAAATTAACGCATCTCTCTTCCCAACAACAACAAGTTCTACACGCCTTCACACACGACAACAATTTCTAAACAAAATTTTCTGGAGTCACTCACCACATTGACACTAAAAATCATGCCCCTGCGTCCAGCCGCCCCTATAAGATAGCCCACTCCGATGCTCCCATCGTCAAGGCCCTCATACAAGACAATCTTGATATAGGTATAATAGAGAAAAGTAAATCCAACTGGACTCACCCCGCCATACTCATTAAGAAAAAACATGCTGACCACAAAAAAGTTGATGTTACAGACATTACACAGCTCCGAAAACAATACAGGTATGTGGTTGATCTTTGCAAATTAAATGCCATCACCACTTCCGAAATTTACCCGCTCCCGGATATACAGCATATCCTATCCACACTGAATGCCACACGTTTCTGTACCACGTTAGACATCAGCGGTGCCTTCCACAGCATCCTCCTTGACGAAGCATCTTCGGAACCTTGATATTCAAGGTTCTTCCCTTCGGTTTAAAGAACGCTTCAAGCGCTTAACAGCGTCCAATGATCAAAATTATGTCCGGATATACTGGTGACATCTGCCACATCTTGATAGACGATATACTCGTCTTCCATGGGAAAACCTTCGACGAACACCTTCATGCATTAATAAAAGTAATGAAGTGCCTCCAGACCGGTAAATTGTGTATAGACTTGGGTAAATGTCAATTTTTTAAAGAAGCTGTAAATATCTGGGCTATGTAATTAGTTCTAACGGAATAAGTCCCGACGAAGAAAAATTAAAATTGGTTAAGGACTACCCTGTACCTCGTAAATTAAAAGATGTCAGAGCATTTTTGGGTTTCATAGGTTTCTATAGAAAATTTATCCCCAGATTTTCTGAGCTTGCCAAGCCACTCACAGACCTTACAAAGAAAGGTGTAAATTTTCAGTGGACACAAGAGCGTCAAGATGCTTTTCAAGCTCTCAAATCCACCTTAATATCTCCACCTGTCCTAGCCTATCCAAATTACGAGCATGAATTCATCCTTACTAGGATGCAAGTAATATAGGCATTTCCGCAATTTTAAGCCAAAATATTAATGGCGATTTGCAAGAAAATAATGAAGCGTTTGCTTCATGTGTGCTTAATGAAGCAGAATCCAAATACTGTACTACCGAACGTGAATTGTTAGCCATCATCTTTGGGTGTAAAATCTATAGATATATCTTGTATGGCTACAGAATTAGTTGTTACAGATCATGCAGCCCTCCAATGGCTCAAAAACATCAAAGATAGCCACAACAAGCTCTTCCATTGGAGCATGAAACTGGCAGAATTTGATTTTTATGTAGAGCATCGTTCCGGCAAGAATATTGCACATGCGGACGCACTTAGTCGATACATAGGCTACATTCAAGCCTAAACCGACGAATACTATCCAACGATAGACCTCCTGGAAGTGCTAGAACTTCAAAGTAATGACGCTGAATGTCAGAAGTTACTTCAAACACCCCGCTATTCATGACAGAATAAAAATGTTCTTTACTTGGCCAAATATTTCTGCTGATGTGCAAAACTATGTACTAGTAAGGCGCATATTCCTCACAAACATCTCTTGGGTGATTTTCAAGAGCCAACGAACGTATTTCAGGCATTATCTATAGATGTAGTAGGACCCATGGAAGTTTCCACTAATCCAGACACAGGTGAGGAATACAAATACATCCTTACCATTATCTGCCAGTACTCTCGCTTTCTCGAGATGTTTCCCATGACAAATCAAAAAGCTGAGAATATTGCGCGGATACTTGTAAATGAAATTTTTACCCGTTATGGCACCCTCAAGTACCTAATATCAGATCTGCACCCTATTGAAAATCCGAAAAGTTAACACTACTCCCTACCACCCTGCTTCCAATGGCAGATTGGAACGTATCCATTAAACAATAGCTCCTAGTATCTCCCACTACTCACAAAACCAGTGACACAGATATCTACCACTTATATAAGCTGCACACAATTCAAGTTCAAATAACTCGACAGGCTATTCTCCTCATGTACTCATATTTGGGAGTAAGTTCAAATTTCCTTGGCTAGTAAACATCCCATCACATGACCTCGATAATTTTAATATCCACACAAGGACATTGTACAATCAAATCAAAGAGGTACGCGCTTCAGCGAAGGAAAATAATGAAAAGGTAAAAAAGTTACCAAATATTATAATCGAAATGTATCTAAACATCAATTTCAGGTTAACGACAATGTTTACCACAAAATTTTCAAACCTCAGGGCAAATTTGGTCGTAAATTTTCTGGACCTTACAAAATAGACAAATTATATCCCAACCATACTATACGCTTACGTATGGAAGATGGTAAAAAAGGTAGTACACCTCAGTAAAATTGAAAAGGCCAGAAATCCCAAGGAAAATAACAGGATCCCAAAATAAACATCCTATGGTACTTCGCGACCGACCTAAAACATAAAACACTAGAAATCATTCTCACTCTACATGACACACTTCTCAAACTCTACAAACTACACCACATGTGTATATTAACTATATTATAAAAAAAAAAATGAAATGTAATTGGTGATGTTGTGTTTGTGTGCTGGTAGCTTGTGTAGCACGAGCAGTTTAGTAAAACGGCTTATAAGTATATATGTTTCAGAGAGAAATATCAGAAATAAGAAAGTAGTCACCACTGCTAACAATTAATGTATTCTATTGAAATAATAACTACAAGTTATTTGCAAAGAAATTATTAACTTATTAATATGCACTGATGCTAAGAGACCGAAAAACTAGAGTTCTGCTTCGGTGCCTACAACCAACTATATCGAAGGAATATCTTCTAATTGTTGTAACAAATCTTCCCCTGTGAGAAGAAAGCGGTAGACAATGCTATCAAATTCATGAACTCTAAAAGACAATAGTGGTCTTCTACCTGAAATGTCCTTTTTCAAGGGAACGTCACATATTCTTCATAAATTAAATATATTTTTATATTTCTTGCATCTATCACTCTGCTTCTTATTGTTACTAAGTAAGAATAATTTTGATTAAATTTCATTGTTTAAATTTATTCAGATTTTTGTTTTGAAATTTAAAAAAACATAAGACATTTTAATTGATACATATATGCTTCTAATAGTTATTCTATTGATATTGACCACAACTTATTTTTAATGTTAATTAAATTAAAATTATTGTTGCGGTTGGTTCCGCAGAGTTGGAAAGCATCAGAGATATTTTCCGTGATAGCCTGCTTCTTTTTGTTGTCATCCACCGGTTTCGGGCGTTCGCCCATCATCAGTATGTTTTTATCAAACAGTGTGATAACATAGATTTGCACAAAGCAAATACATCTATTAGGTACTTAGCCTCACTGGCTACATAGTTGTGGTTGGTTCCGCAGAACTGAAGTCTATGCTCTGTGCAAGTCTATGTTACTAAACTGTTTGAAAAAACATCCTGATGATGGGCGAACGCCCGAAACCGGTCGATGCTAAAGAAACAGGCTATCACTGAAAATATCTCTGATAAATTAAAACTATAGGTTTCACTGTTAATGCTTCATCATTCTTGTGAACTAAACTGGTTTTTAAATGTTTATAGATCTGTAAATTATTTTTTCTTACCAACATTTAAGCAATTTGCATTAATTATATTGCATTATTTAAAATGTTTCTATATAAAAAATTTATATTGTAACGACATTTAAGCAATTTGCATTAATTATATTGCATTATTTAAAATGTTTCTATATAAAAAATTTATATTGTAACGACATTTAAGCAATTTGCATTAATTATATTGCATTATTTAAAATGTTTCTATATAAAAAATTTATATTGTAACGACATTTAAGCAATTTGCATTAATTATATTGCATTATTTAAAATGTTTCTATATAAAAAATTTATATTGTAACGACATTTAAGCAATTTGCATTAATTATATTGCATTATTTAAAATGTTTCTATATAAAAAATTTATATTGTAACGACATTTAAGCAATTTGCATTAATTATATTGCATTATTTAAAATGTTTCTATATAAAAAATTTATATTGTAACGAGCTATTTATTATACCTAACAAATTATTTAGGATCTGTTATATTATACGTATGGCTAGTACTATTTTAATAATTAAACAGAAATTAAAAGAATGTTTTCAGAGATATGAACTTAAGTGTTGAAATGTTCATATATTTTGAGTATTTTGCGTTTATATAACCAATAAAGAAGATGGAATTGTAGCATCCATTTGCTTTCTTTATTAATGGACTAATTAGTACAATTAGAGATTTGTTAGGAAGGTCTGGAACGTAACAATATATATATATATATATATATATATAAAAAACAATATAGAATTATCTTTATAGTCAACCAAATTACGAAAATTCATTAAAGTACCATACATTACCCAAATGAAATGAATACCTCTTTGTCAGCGTCATAATTATTTAAATAACAATAATGAATAACAAATAATTTTATGATAATTATAGTTTAAATTAGTGGAAGAATCCAATAATGAGAAGAAAATGAAAGGAAGGTACATGGGAATACAATAGGATCTACCAGTTTAACCCCAATTCAGGAACAAGATTAGAAATGCTTTGTGTAATTAATTAAATTTATACGATTTCCTTATTCAATTAATTCACATTAATATAATATTAGCCCAACTTTGGAGCTCTGAAATGTAATAACAAGTTTTACTATCACATAATTTAAAAGATACATCATTCTGTACAATGTTTTGTTGGCATGTTTGGTCGTCAAAGGATTCTCCTTGAGCAATAAAATCTCAACAGATAGGAAAAATTTATCACTTTATAATATCATTATTAATAAACACATTATTAGAAACATTAATCGTTTGTCCATCATTTACTATATAGGGTGACCAGAGTTATATGCTCCACCCACTTTTTTTTTAAACGGCGGGAAATTTCGAAAAAATAGAAAACACGTATTTAATCATTTTTAGTCTAGTTTATTTTCAGTGATTGAACCATTTTTTTATACCCCAATATCCCGAGATACAGCATCCAACTTTTTTTGTTCAAATGGAACATTATAATTTTTTTTGCATATTTTTATAGTACTTGAGCCTCTAATAAAAAATAAAAAAAAAATTTAAAATCGGTTAGGTTTTTCAAAAGTTATGGTAATGTAAAATATGAAAAACAAATTTCAGTTTAATGTCAAAATTACCTTATTTTTCTTTAAAGAAGCTCTTCAAACTGGGCACCATCAACGGATAGGCAAGCCAAAGCTCTGGACTCCCACGCTCTGTTTGTAGCAGCACTTAGGTGGCAAAGTCAACATCTAGGCAGGCTAGAGTTATTCGACGTTCCATATCATCGACTGAAGTCATGGGATTAAGGTTACTGTACATTTATTTTTTAGATACCCCCACAAAAAATGCACAATTTTATGGACTGATGAATCAAAGTTTACCAACAATGGCCTTCTTAATCGTTGGAACTTTAGAATATGGGCAGAAGAAAATCCACAAGTTACCTTCTCCACACGCCATTAGGTTGTTTTTTCTACAAATGTTTGGTGTGGAGTTTGAGGAAACCAACTAATCGGCCCATACTTCTACAGAGGGAACTTAACTGGTGAAAGGTATCTAACTTTTTTAAGAGACATTTTTGCCAGTTTTGCTTGAAGATGTTCCTCTAAAACGTCGGTTAGATATGTATTTTCAACAAGATGGTTGCCCGGCACATAATGCGAGAGTTGTTCGACGTTACCCGGACAGAAATTTCCACGAAAAGTGGTTAGGAACTCATGGTCCGATCCAATGGCCACCTCGACCTCCGGACTTAACCCCAATGGACTATTTTTTGTGGGATATCTAAAAAATAAAGTGTACAGTAACCTTAATCCCGTGGCTTCAGTCGAAGATATGGAACGTCGAATAACTCTAGCCTGCCTAGATGTTGACTTTGCCACCTAAGTGCTGCTACAAACAGAGCGTGGAAGGCCAGAGCTTTGGCTTGCCTATCCGGTTGATGGTGCCCAGTTTGAAGAGCTCCTTTAAAGAAAAAATAAGGTAATTTTGACATTAAACTGAAATTTGTTTTTCATATTTTAAATTAGCATAACTTTTGAAAAACCTAACCGATTTTAAATTTTTTTTTTTTTTTTTTAGAGGCTCAAGTACTATAAAAATATGCAAAAAAAATATAATGTTCCATTTGAAAAAAAAAAGTTGGATGCTGTATCTCGGAATATTGGGGTTTAAAAAAATGGATCAATCACTGAAAATAAACTAGACTAAAAATGATTAAATACGTGTTTTCTCTTTTTTCGAAATTTCCCGCCGTTTAAAAAAAAAGTGGGGGTGAGCATATAACTCTGGCCACCCTGTATATAATAATAACATCCAATTTAATTTTTTTGTATCTGTGTTGAAGAGTGAAGAAATAAAATATAAAGTAAAAATGGTGTATGTATCGATTAAATATCGAAGTTCCACCTTAGTAATCAAAATGATCGACAGTCTCGATTTTTTTTTCATTTCTAAAATAATCGTTTTATCTTCATAAACAAAAAATTCAAACGGTATAAATTTTAGTTATAAATTTTTGGTTCATTGAAACTTTTACTTTGAAACAATTATAAATATTTCCTATACATTAATTAAATATACTTGTCATTGATTACATATTTCACAGAATATTTAAGCTTATAATGAATGTTTGATATTTGGAAAAAATTTCCACTGAAATTGCTTTTCTCATTATTTTGAATGTTTATATATATTCATTTCATTTATAAATTAAATCTGTAAAAAACCTTAAATTAAATTTTGTACATAATAATTTTGAATAAAATTAAAATGTAAACAAATGTATAATAATTTTCTCTTCGAATAATAATTTAATATTAATGTGGTTTTATTTCTATAATAAATATTTATTAACAATAAAATAGAGAAAAGAGTATTTTATTGCCGTTGTATACCATAAAACAATCACGTATTGTACACAGCATTAATAATGCTTAGTGATCAATTTATTTGCATGTGACACATCAATTGTCTTTTTTTAATACTGTAATGTGTATATTTTCTATACGTTTTTTTGTTTTGTTTATTTCGCATTCCTTTTATTTACATATTAGATTTCATTCCATTCATTTTAACACATAAGTTTTTGTCATTTCGGCGCTCTTAATTTTATGGAAAGGTATAATTTGTTTGTCGTCTGATACCTTGCTGAAATTTATCAAATAGAAGAATATCTAAAAACTTTGTTCCACCGATTCAAGTTACTGTTGATTATAGGTACTAGCCTTCGTCTAGCTTTATTTCAGGGTTCATAGTAAAGGCTCATTGCAGATAAATTGAAAGTAATCAATATCAATATCCGAAACTTATTGAAATTGTATTTTAGAAGAAGGGCTTAAATTTATAGCACCTACACAGATTTTTAGAACACAATTAAAAAAAAAAAAAAAAATCTGGTGTGAAACACTCACACAACTTTCTCTTACTCCAGATCTCAAAATTATAATTGACAAATTTAATGAAATTCGTCGAAAACTGAAAAAAAACTATTTAGTAAAAGCGCACTTCTGGTTCATTTAATTTTTCTTGAAACTCGTAATTTTGGCCATCTATTTATTTCTAATTAATTTTGTTTGGATGATAGAATTGTATAATCAACTATGATAGCACTTTAGAAATGAACATAACCCCACATCTCCCCTAAAAATGCCCTTAAATGAATTTTTCCAGAGAAATGTTTTAAATAAAAGTCCTACATCTTTGTATGTATAGTTTATATATGATGTTTCAAGAAAATCGTCTGAGCCATTTTTGAGAAATTCGCGAAAAAGTGAAAAAAAATCATTTAGTAAAGTGGTAAAGTAAACGCACTTCCGGTCAACTGATTTTTTCAAAATCGGAATTTCAACAACATATTCAATTCTAATTAACATTATTTAGAAGACAGAATTGTGTAATAAACTGAAATAGCATTTTAGAGGAAGCCGTAACCCCACCTTTCTCTCAAAAGTACCCTACAAATGAATTTTCCCGGAGAAATGTTTCAAATAAAAGTTGTAGCTCACTGTATGTGTAGTTGATGTAATAAGTTTGAATAAAATCGTTGGAGCCATTTTTGAGAAAATCGCAAAAAAGTAAAAAAAAAAAAACAACTAGTAAAGTGTTACTTCCGGTAGAGGAATTTTGACAGATAACGTACTGTCAGATCCCATGGTGATATCTAAAAGGAATATCAAGTTTGAACTTTCTACGGTTTTTCGTTTGTTAGCTATGCTGTTCACATGCATACAAACACACACACACTCACACATTTTATATTATATATATTTATATAATAATATACATTTAGATTTATATACATATTTATATAATAATAATTATTAACTAATATCTGTATTTTAGATCAAACTTGATACTTTAAATAGTTGATTATTTTTCTGAACTGGTTAGAACATTTCATTTAACTAAGTTATTAATCTTAATTGTAAATAGATTACTTTAAACTTAAATTGCTTTTAAACAACACATATAATGTATTAATTTACTAGATATGTGGAAATAAACGCCCTTGGGTCCAGGGCGTCCATTTTCAGTCCATTTTCTGTCTGTCTTTTTTTTGGAGTCAGAGGACCTCAAAACAGATATTTCCTGTGAAAACTCTATATCGGAAATTTGACACGATTACAATACTTCCTCTTACTAGGAATAAGGGAAAGGAAAAAAATATGGGCTCCTAACACTTCTTCCCACTGGGTTATGAACAAGTAAAAAAATATATTTAACTAGAAATTAAATAGTTTATTATACTAAAAGCTATCATGAAATAGATCCAGTCTCAATAGAGACGTGTAGTTGTAAATTTTACAAGCGATTGTAATCGCTTGTAATGTAATCATAAAAAAAGTATCTCTCTATGAATTCATCCTTAACAATATTATTTTGAAATCATTTTTGACAAAAATGAATTATTTTACTGAGCAGAAAAAGGGTGGGGTTCTTTTTATTTTATTGAATCTCCTTAATGTATATATTATTAAAACTACTTAGTTAATATGCCCTTTTTAGTAGCTGACCACAGTTGCTCCCAAACATTCTCTTTGTAAGAGAAAATCTACATATATAACCTGGATGAACTTTGAAACCTCTTTGAGTACTGCAATCACTGGATGCCTCCTTTGCCATCAAATGCGCTCTTTTACTCCATCCAAATGTTGCTCCAGATTCTCAAATGTTGTTAGCCTTAATTTTATTAAACTTTGCTACAAACTGGCAGCGTTGAAGGTGAAGGACAGCTTTCCTTATTTTTTCACCAGCGGCATATGTTTATTGCTGCTTGTATATGTGTTTGTGTGAACAAAATATCCAAAAACCAGCAATTGTTTAGGTACCACGCCACATGTGACAATAAGTTTTAGTCAAACTCCACCAACCGGAAGTACGGCTTTACTAATTAGTATTTCTGGAATATGACTCAAAATATTTTCTTGAAACTTCGTATACTATCTATTACAGATAAATGCCTAATACTCTTATTTGATCACCTAACTGGTATGAAGATACCATAAATGTATTTTTAATTCCGAATTGAAAATGATTGGTTAACCGGAAGTACGAATAGATTTTTTTTTTTTTTTAGATTTGTAGAATTTTCTCTAAAACGGTTGGAACTATTTTCTTTATACTTGGAATGCCACCTGCACATTTATAAACGTATCAATTTTATTTGAAACATTTTTCTTAAAAATTAATATTAAGGAGTTTCGAGGAGTGCTGGGAAGTTAAAGTTAAATTGTTATTTAGGTGCTGTCAATGTTTTTTTTAATAATGTCTAGTTCGTGTTGTCTGCGTCTTTTTCTTTGTAAAAAACTGTTTGGATTCACCTATATAGCAAGCGTTGCAGTTGGGTGTAATACAGCACTGCTCTCTCCAAACATGTTCTGACTTTCAATTATGCCATCGATTTCAATAACCCTTCCATTTTAACCACTTACCCCCAACCATTCAAAACGCCTTCTATACGAATCCTTACAAATTCATCTTCATCCGAAATCTACCAATTTTTAAAAAGACAAGAAAATCATAACTTCAACTTACAATAATATTTTTTTCTAATCCTAAAAAAAAATACTCGCCAGTAATTTGTTCTTCCAAATTTGAAATTGCCACGCCTCACTGCAAACATTTTTCTTATACCTCCCACCCTTTAACAGTTTTTTAAATTCAAACAAATAAAAATACTCTCTCTTCATTAAGTCTCAACGTTCACTCCTCTCCTATAAAAAATCTATGCACTTTTTCATAACTACTATACTGTACAATAATATATTTTCTCCAATAAATTTTTACAAAGCTCCTGAAGAAGGGCACCAATGGTACCCGAAACGTAGAGCAACAAAGAATTCTTTTTCTTTAAAAAATTTCTCTGGCCATTGCCGTACAAACATTTCATTTTAATTGCCTTGACTTTACTACTATACTTAGCACTGCTTTTACGAATTCGATAAACGCGATAAACAATAAATTTTTTCATAATACTATTATATCATTAAAAAAAATTACTATTTAAGTTATTTTGAGAAATAGATATTATACTGAATCAAAACAGATATAAATAATAGCCATTTGTAAAGTCAGCTTGTACAATTTTAAATGGATTCTTATTTATTTCGATTTCCCAGATAGCATTCACTGGACAGAGACAGCGTAGTCTGAATCATAGTCAATACTGTGTATGTACATAAATTCATTTCAAAGCACTCCAAGATAGTACAAAAGCCGTTTTCTCTTATCGTTATCCCCCTGTTTCATCAGTTATGAAAACAAACATTTTAACATAAATTGTTTACTACTTCTATGTTTATTACTTTTTTTTATTTCATATGTTCCAGGTACATATATGTATGTCATGCTCCAGTTGCCAGAACATGGTGTACCATGCCGAGAGTATTAAGATGTATAGGATTAATTATATGTCTGGCAATATTGCATCAATCTTCTAGATTCTTGGACAGGGTGTATATACCGATAACAATCACATGGCGTGGACAGCCTCAAGTTCCTGTCTGTAAAGTAAGTTAATTTTTCTTGATTAATTTTTTTTTCTAGGCTAAATCAAAAACATGTAAATTTTTAATGTGTTTTTACTTAAAAAAAAAAGAAAGAAAAAAATCATCTCACTCACAGGAAGTTGAAGCCTTATGTAGGCTGGATTACTCCCATGTAATAGTGACAGATATGTTGAGACGCGGATGAAATATGGTAAATTTGCAAACGTAGAACCCCATAGTTGCTTTAGGATATTGGAATATTATACCGGATCAGGTATAGGACCTTGCTATATGCAGATGACATCGTGCTGGTAGTGGAGCTAAGCCGAAAAGGCATGATCATCAATCAAACAGAGAGCAAATGAAAAAAGGAAGGGAGGAAATTCCGTCCGTTGTACGCATCCTATAATAGTGCGTTACTGGAGGCGGGCAGAATTCACAGTGAGGATGGCAAAATAGGCCTGGGAGTCCTGAATCGAGTGAAAAAAGGCCAACAGTATTTTCCCTAAAATAAGTACCACAATGATTGGTGAACAGAAAGTTGGTAGGAATACCAAACTCACGCTATTCAAAATCGCGTTCCTAACAAAGCTTCTCTATAAGAGCAGGAAGCTGGAGAACCAAGAGAAATACAAAGTCACAATTAAAGCCTTCAATTTCGTTAGTCTTTTGAGCAGCATCTTTACATTGTCTGAAAATACGAATTGTGTAATGGATGTGTAGGGTGGAGAGAATTTGTGTGGTTGATGAATTAAGAAGAAGACTTGGTTAGCACTGGTTAACTAATATATTAATAAGTAGAGACAAACTGCCTGGACTTTACAATAAGGTAGAGTGTGGTCAGAGTAATGACACCTAGCGATTGGATGTATTGAGCTGAATTATCAACTGTGTTTTAACTGTTTAACTGTGTTTTATGGACTGTCCGTCGCTATATTTATACAGCATCTCCCACTCCAGTCCGAGAGAGCGGTTGAGATTCTCTTGCTCTCTTTGCTGTTTGCTCTCTTGCTGTTACAAATGACAGTGACTTTGATTGAATTAAACATTAATTATACGTTGTCTTTAAAAAGAAACAATGAGTGAAAAATACACATTACCATTACAATAAGAAATTATGACCAAAATAAGTACTTACATGATTAAATATTGTAAAACTTGTATCTAATCTCACTTTCACAGAGACGTGGTTGGTCCATTCAAAGACAGGGGTCGATAATACTATTGAACTTGGAAAATTATGAGCCTGAACCTTTTGCTAGCCAAACTTAATTAACCAAGCTATAATTTATGATGGTAGCATATATATTACAATATTATAATAAATTATTCTTGCTAACCCCTACATTATTATCACGTTTCACCTTATTGTAATACCATTAATAGTGTGAAAAGATTATTAATAATTATTTTTTTATTAATCCCTCTAAAATTCTTCAATATCCTTCCAGTCTTATTGGTGGCAAATTCTTGGATATTCACTTTTTTTTGGCTGTAACTTGAGAAAATTCCAAAAAACTGAAAAAAATGTATTCTGTAAAATCGTACTTCCAGTTAAGTTAAGTACGATTTTCTTCAAATTTGGAATTCTATCTATGTTTTTGTGTATTAATATTGTGTAGGTGGTAAAACGATATATTATACTGATATATTTCCCCCCCCCAAATTAATTTTCCCGGGAAAATATTGCTAATAAAAGTGTAATAGGATCAAGAGAGGGATCCAGAGCAAAGAAAGACAGAGAGAGAGAGAGAGAGAGAGAGAGACAGTCTCACTCACTAGTTTGGCCAGACTAGAGTGGGAGAAATGGTTTATATACAGCTCTATCAGCCATGGAGGGAGTCTACCGACAGTCTTGCAGCAGAGTTCATACAGCAGTCACAACGCGTCATCAACCTTTCTCTTTACCTCTCACTACCATTTTATATACGAGACAGTGTAAAGTCCAGGCAGTTTGTGTTACTTTTGTATCATACACTATTCACTTATACTTCTAGTTTATTCATCTATACAATCCATCCTCTCCCTTCTAAAAGTAATACGTATTAGTTGTGGTGGTTGGTTTCGCAGAGCTGGAAAGCATCAGGGACATTTTCCGTGGTAGCCTGCTTCATTTTGTGGTCATCGACCGGTTTCGGGCGTTCGCCCAAATTTAGTGTGTAAACTAAATTTGCTCTGTGCAAGTCTGTGGTGTCACACTGTCTAAAAACGCATCCTGAAGATGGGCGAACGCCCGAAACCTATCGATGACCACAAAATGAAGCAGGCTACCACGGAAAATGTCTCTAATAGGTATTTATTTGTATACATAGTATAATTATTATTACCAGCCTCGGGTGGGCTATATTCCGGCACTGCAGCCAACAGAGGCTTAGTATATGAAGTTACATAGTATATGAAGTTTAAAGAAAAATCGCTTCGGAACCGTTTCGAGAAATTCCGTGAATTCAGAAAAGTCGCAATTCGTTTTGATGGATTTTGCCCAAAATCTTCGTGTCTGATGCCAGTACCTATCAAGCTTGAGTTTACTGCAGTTTTTCGTTTATGACATTTCTATTAAAACCACACACACAGACCATTTGCTACAAAAAAACGTTTCTTACACAGAGGACTTCAAAAATGTATTTGTATTTTAATTGAATACTTAATTTCGAAAATTTGACACAGTCACAATACTTCCTCTTACTTACTATAATTAAGAATAGATAGTAAAATCCGGTATTTTATCCGTCGTAGCATGCATATTGGTTTTGTTCCTGACCGGTTTCGGATATTCATCCACCGTCAGAGCAAATTCACCAAGTTCGTGTAGAGAGGTCACTTCAACGAAATGTTTCTGTAAACTCACACAAGGTAAAATACCGGATGTTATCCAGCATTGCGGGCCCAGCCACATTTTCAATAAATAGTAAAAATTTATATTAACGTATAACGTTAAATAATATTATCAGAGATATTTTCCGTGGTACCCTGCTTCATTCTGTGGTACACTCTGAGTGTATAAACTGAATTTGCTCTGTGCAAGTCTGTGTTATCACAGTGTCTGACAAACGCATCCTGAAGATGGGCGAACGCCCGAAACCGGTCGATGAACACGAAATGAAGCAGGCTACCACGGAAAATGTCTCTGATGCTTTCCAGCTCTGCGGAACCAACCACCACAACAATTAAATAATATTACACCGCATCACATACAAAGGTTAAGATAGTCCATATTTATTGTGGAAAAACCGTACAGACATTTGTTCACTATATATTTAAAAATATTGTTTTTGTATTCAATTAGTCCTTGTCCTTATTGAGATTATAATTGTAATGTTACTGTAGTAAGAAAAAGTAAAAAGTAAACCTCTCGTATTTAAATAATTATTTACAATCAAAACGTGTTTCTAGCCATTGAGTGATTCGGATATTAAAACATTCTATTTTACATATTTATAAGTTTTATTACTTTTTATTTTCTCTTACCTTTTTCTCTTTCCTCTTAAGAGGAAATATTGCGATCATGTCAAATACCCAAAATAGAGTTTTTCTGGAAATACATGTTTTGAGATGCTTTGACTATGAAAAAATGCTTTTAGCGAATGGTCTGTATGTGACCATTATTTCAGTGTCCCTATTTGAAGGAGAATTGATTTTCCACATGCTATACATCTATTGCTATAGCAAATTAATTCGGTGATTTAAATAATAAATTACATAATTTCAATAAACTAATTGAATTTAATACAGTAAATAATATACAAACTTTAGTAATTAATATTAGATAAGAAAATATGAAAAATTGAAAAATATTGAGGGAAAAAGCTTGTCATTCCTACACAGTTTTAATTATCGATAAATTTTGTCATTTAATAATACTGTTATATAGTAAAATTAAGAGTATATGCAATTTTTCCAATACATTTTTAAAATTCTTCATGTATATATATTTGATGCAATTTGGCGTGAAACTGGCCACAATTCAACGTATTTTCTTATTAAGGCGGCCCTTTTTGCGATTCTAGTAAGATGCAAGAGAACAATAGGTGATGGACAACTAGTTCGGTCTCATTATCATAAGAGTATCTGACCCGTCTGATATTACATATATGGAACTTTAGCAAATATTATATAATGTGGCCGTGTTTCGACAATATCTGAGTTGACTATCCTTTAAGTTGACTATCAGCCAGCTTTTGGCATTTGTGGAAAGCTTCTTCGTCTGATTAGATTCGAACGGGGAGGGCGAGCCTCATTTCACTGAGACCTACGATAAGAGGTCTATTGTGGATCCCCTAAAATTATAGCACATCCCTCAGCTTCGCCCTTTTAATCAGGCCTAGCAAGGCTGAGAGCGGCTCCTTCATGAAGCTCATAGCTTCGGGATTGCTGGTCCCCAGCTGAAGAAATCTTGTCCTCGCCCGGCACACTCACAAAGGATGTGTGCCGGGATTTCCTCCTCACTCTTGCAGAATCGGCGTAACGCGTTATCCGCAAGTAACAAGTGGTGCATGTGCCTATTCAGCCTACAATGCCCTGTTAGTAGACCTTATATCCCTTCGGCTATGACTCAGTAGATCCCTGATAAATTTAGGCAAATGTCTCTTAATAAAGAGTTTTGCCTGCCTCTATCCTGGTGCACTCTCCCACCAATGCAGACTTTGTACTTCTAACCCTTGATAAAAGTTAGAATTAGGCTCCTGGACAACCCGCAGAAGGGTTCGGGGCCTATAAAGGTATCCTTCGAACCCTCCCTCGTCAGGGCATCTGCTCTCTCATTGCCCAGGAACCCCGCATGCCTCGGCACCCAGGCGAGTGTCAGCTTATTCCGAACACCCACCTCGGTTAGTGCAGTTAGGTTACCCCACACCAGTCTTGAGACTATTTGGTGTGAAGAAAGTGCCTTCAGGGCTAGCTGACTGTCGGAGTATATAGCCACTCTCCTACCCTGTAGAGAGCTGTAATCTCCTTAGCTCAGAGCTGTAGCGCCACAACTTTAGCCTGAAAGACTGTGGCGTACTTCCCTAGACTGGCCTTAATCTTGACTTTAGGCCTGCCCCCATAGACCCCAGCCGGAGTTTTGGAACCGTCTGTATACCTAACATGGGAGATCACCATTCCACCGGTCGCCTCTGTTCGTTCCTCTCAAAGTGATACCTGGATACCAACCTGTCAGTGGGCATACCAAGTAGATGGTCAACCTTAATTTCCTCAGACAACCTCTGGTTACTGCGATCATGCCTATAGGTGATATCTTCACTTTTATTTGAAACATTTTTCTGGATACACTGATTTTTAGAGAGTTCTGAGAAATCTGTTAAATGTCAAATGTTATTTGAATTCATTCGATGTTATTGGCGCTGTCTTCTGGCCCATAGTGTAATCTCCTTCAACTTCTATTGGCCTTGGGTAGTTACACCAACTCTGTATTTATATTAGGTTAAATAAATTCAAATTTAAAGAAAATCTGACTGTTTTAAAAATAAAATAACTGAGTAAGAGAAAGTTGTGTGAGTGTTTACTTTAAGATTTTGTTATTAACAATTTGCTGTCCAGCTCATAGCTTCTTTTTATTTTTTATAACAAAAATTGTTAAAAAATGAATGAGTTGATAAAATATTCTCATTTATGTTATTTGAACCAAAAGGAAACATATAATACTGAATAAAACCGCAAGAACTCACCCACAGGCTTCTTTAGGTAACCACTCCGGTTACAAACTTATAATCCAGGCTTAATCCAAGCTAAGCCTTCTCATTACACTGTTCATATAGGTGGTTATTTCTGTACCAACTGAATTTGTTTTGAGGATATTGTGTCCTTAAATTTTACATTATCAAAACTAACACATAACGTTATGTAGTAAATAAACCGTGGGTATTATTATTGAAATTATAATCCAAATTTGGAGAAAGAAAAATCTAATTTAAAAGCGGAAATCTCTAAAGAGATCCTAATATCTGTAATAATAATAATAATTTTAAGAGAGAACCCATTAAAAATATTTACAGTTATTGAATATGTGGTTGGATCCGCAATGCTGGATAACATCTGGTATTTTATCCGTCGTAGCATGCATATTTATTTTCTTGCTGACCGGTTGTGGATTTTCATCCATCGTCAGTGCAAATTCACCAAGTTCGTATAGAGAGTTCACTTCAACCTAATGTTTATTCATATAATAATATTATTGTTAGTTATTACCAATTATTATTATTGTTATTGTTAGTTACTACCAATTTCAACCAACTTTCTGCAACCATTTCAATTTGGTGACGGTACCTCTCCTTTGGTTTTAAGGTGAAAAACCCCTCGCATCCTAATCACATTGCTTCATATTTTCAAAGTGCCCGTCCTTTGTCAAAATAAGCTTACTCAGGAAAAAAACTGTAATGAGAAGGTGCAACATCGGGGCAAAAACAAAATGTTTATTCCTTCCAACTTTGCTAATTTTACAGGGAGTTAAACGCTAACGATAGGCAGAAGCGTAATCATGTTGCAGAATAGTTTTATTTCGATTAATTGAAACTCTTTTCAGCAGTTCATTATTAAATTTGGGGTAAAGAGCTCTGCCGTCTGGAACAAGCTCAAGATGCAAGACAACATCAAAGTATTATCTAGCGCAAAGCTTGACATTTTTCCCGATCTAATCGTACACAGTTAACGCTTCTAAGCAGTGGTTCTCTAAGCCCAATCAATATCTACTTTTCATCCCTTTGTTTATTCTTTTCCAAAACGGTTATCTTTTGGATTTTGAAGCAAATTTTGGGAAATTTATTTAAGGCTTTGCGCTCTGAAAATGCATGAAGCTCTATGCTTGGGTTAAAAATTTTGCTAACTTAAAATTCAGTTTTCGGATATAGTGGCTAACCATATAACCGGAAATAGCGTTTTAAACCCATATTACGGTAGATAATCCTCGAGTGCTCATATACGGATTCTGCTTCACCCACACCAGCAATATCTCATCAATAACCGAAGGACAACTTGATCTTGGCTCATTTTGAATGTTGATGTCCCATAATTGAAACTTTGATACCAAATGCTGCCATATTTCGGCGCACCACTCTCTCTCCTTCACAAATTTATTTGGCTGCCGCCTTTAACCTAAAGTCCTTTTTGTATGAGAAGACCACAATCACAGTTTTTTTCTTCTGCCGATTAATAGCGAGTGAGGGGTAAAGACTTTTGGGTTCATAATTGAATAAAGGTTTTTGTGAAAGTAATTATTGATATGCATTATATCAACAAAAGTAACAAACAGATTTATCATCTGATTTCAAAAATCAGCAATGTTTTTATACAAAAAAAACTTCTGCAATTGCCTTGTAATCTTTTTTTTTTTTTTGTAATCTAAAAATTGTCTTTGTAATCTAAAAGAAACTAAAAAAAAAAGAGGTATGTCTGAAAGATTTATGGATCAAGCGAGTTGTAACTGAGATCATTTGTTACTTCAATTACAAACAAAGAAAAGAAATAAAGTGGAGGAAATAGGACGCCAGTTCTGATATGTACCAGCCAATTCTAAAGTTTATAACTAGTACCTTTACCCATCCTGCTTCTCTATAAAGAAAACGTAGAAACCCAAATTTGTCTAACTTCAATCTCTCAGTCGACTTCTCTTTCTCCCTATTTAAGAATGAACGCGCTACTGGAAATGTAGAAGTTTCATTAACTGGAGAAGTAAAACCCATTAGTAGCACATCTTCTCTCAACACTGTTAAGACTAATTTTCTAATTAAGACTCACCTAGTTAGGGAAGAGTGAGCTCAAGTTATGTGCTAAGTATTTTAAAGTTTTATACGTTTTAACTTCTGCAAATCTGAATAATTGGATCTTCTCATTTTTCCATTATACCCACCCAGCAAGAATCCCATTTTATATTCACAGATAAGAATACGAAAATGTGGGCAGTGTGGATGAATTTGTTCAATTATTTAATTATATAATTCAATATTACTCTATAATTTGAGTAATATAGTTATTATTTGGGTAATATAGTTATATTACTAATATTACCCTGACTTAATTTGTTATATTACCTATTAAACATTTCCTGGATAATTGCTTGTAATTTGTTAAACATGCATTTCATTTGTTTGTATAACAGGCCAGTACAAACTTCTAGCGCCATGCTACTAGCTACCAGCAGGCCAGTTCAAACTTCTACTTCAATATAGACTTACAAATTATTTACATTGGTAGCTTCTAACGGTATTAAATACAAAAAACTACTTCCTCATTTCTCTGTGTAAATAAACATTTATTTACGTTTACTCCATTTGATTCCAAGTTTTCACCATCATAGCTGGCGATTAAGTTAATCTAAAACTATTATGAATTTTTACTAAAGAACTTTGTATATTTGAATTTTGCTAATTTTATTTGGTGAAATATGAAATCGAAATATGCTACTTTATCAACTTCAGAAAAAAACTATATCTAAGATAATTAAACTGAAATTCAGAGATACCTAATAAGGCAAACTAATGTAATGCAGCCACTAGTGCCATCTAGGGGAAGAAGCAGGCACCTAAAGTTCTCCTCGTGGCCGCTGGGAAGCGTTAGAGGGGCGCTTCTATATTCTTCTACAGCGGTCACCCACGGTTTACCGTGCCCTAGAATGTTCGAGAAGCTTCCAAAACCTTCTCCAGTGGTATAAACAGGAGAAGAACAGCTCGAGTTAGTCAGTCTTGTTACAAATGGAGTGCGCGCTTGTTAAAAAGTGAACTGAGAGAACTGTTGTTGGTTTATACAGTGCGTTTAAGTGTTTTCTTTGTGATTTATTATGAAGAACAATAAATTGGAATTGTTAGTAGTTTAGTGTGTTTTATCTAAACCGAACCCACTTAGCAACTAGTTGGAGTAGCTAGTTTGGAAAAACGTTACACTATTAAAAAAACTTCCATTGAATTTTAGGCTCCTCTATTTTTTGCAAATCATCTCTTTGAATTTAGAAGCTACCCTCAACTACCCAAAAATACCTTCATGATATATTGATATTATCACTCATCTAAAGCGTCATTATCTCATATTCCTTCTTCTTCCAAAAATGGCTTAATTAGCTAGTTTTATTTATTTATTTGATTATAGGTTTGTTAATTTGTATCCATGTACAATATTTTTATTTCATACTTTACATTTGCTTATGTCAATTGATTCATATTTGATAAACAAAGTGGGGACAGCATCAGGCCTTCTGAAATGAAGATAGCTAGAAATAAATGTAAATATTTCGGTATTCTTATATTCGTTAGCATGAGGGAAACTAAGTAATTTTTTTTTACTATTATATATTTAAAAAAGAAAACTAAATTGAAAACCAAAGAGTAAGAGAAAGTAAAATTATTTACTTTATTTTAATGTAATATAAATAATAAATAGCACTCAACATTGTTGCAACAAGGGAAATCATTACGCTTTTATATTATTTATTCTTTATAATACTAATTATATGCAAAGAATTTCTGTTTTAACATAAACAACATTAAATATCTTTTTTTTGGAAAGTTTATTAAATATTCTATTCATTATTTAAATAAATAAATATTTTATATAAACAATGTAGGAAGGTTATAATGTTAATGTACATTGCCACTTCTAGATATTATTATTATACGTACTTATGTATATTTGTAATAAAGAATTTTATCTATCTATCAATTAAATATTTGCGATATTTTTTTAATTTTGTAATTTACAGCTGCAATAAAAGCTAATAATAATAACACTAACAAGAAAAATAAAAGTAAAACAACAGCTGAGAAATTAACCATAACTGGTCCCCTGAGTCCAAAAAAGTGGTATTTAGCAAATGGTCTATGTGTCTATGTGTGTCTATGTGTGTGTGTGTATGTATGTGAACAGCATAGCTCAAAAACGGAAAATCGTAGAAAGTTCAAACTTGATATTCCGTTTAGTTATCACCATGGGATCCGACACTGGGTCATCTGTCAAAATTCCTCAACCGGAAATACCACTTTACTAGTTGTTTTTTTTTTTACGTTTTTTGCGTTTTTCCAAAAAATCGCTCACGATTTCTTCCAACTTGGTATACCTACTACACTACTACAGCTACAACTTTTATTGAAAATTTCTCTGGGAGGCACTATGGGGGAGTGATGGGGTTAGGTTTCCATCTAAAGTGCTATTGCAGTTTATTAGACAATTCTATCATCTAAATAATGTTAATTAAAATTAAATATGTTGTAGAAATTCCGAGTTTGAAAAAAATCGGATAACCGGAGTGCGTTTACTTTACCACTTTACTAAATGATTTTTTCACTTTTTCGCGATTTTCTCAAAAATGGCTCCGACGATTTTCTTGAAACTTCTTATATAAACTAAACATACAAAGATCTATAACTTTTATTTAAAACATTTTTCTTGGAAAAATTCATTTAACGGCACTTTTAGGGGAGGGGTGGGGTTTCAGCTTCCTCTAAAGTGGTATCATAGTTGATTATACAATTTTATCATCCAAACAAAATTAATTAGAAATAAATAGATGGCCTAAATTCCAAGTTTTAAGAAAATTTGTAAGCCGGAAGTGCGCTTCAGTTTTCGACGAATTTGTTATATTTGGTTTGTCAATTATAATTTTGAGAACAGGAGTAAGAGAAAGTTGTGTGAGTGTTTCACACCAGATTTTTTTTTTTATAATATGGAGTTCTGATTAATTTCCAAGCGTTTTGGATGCAGTATTTGGGTGCTATAAAACTTTAGAGGATTCTTAGTTGATTCTCAATTTTTCTATGCCTATGCTCACGTCAATTTGGTGAGTGACATGTACATACATATATTGAATATTTGTTTAGAAGTATTGTCAAAAGCTTTTCTGGTTGACTGTATATATGCCATATCTTTTCGTTTAAGTTGTTTTGGGGCTATTAATTAAGTCTTTATTTCATTTACATCCTTAAGAAGCCTTTCTTTCACTCCAACAGCTCTCTTTAGGACCTCATTCCTGACAATCCATACAGGCAACAGATGAGAACATGATCTTGTGGTCAACTACTAAAATAAGTCACAAAATGGGAACGATCACAGAATACTTTTTCCAATCCACACTACCACCCTAGAATTTCCATTTTACAATATATTTCCTTAGTGCAGTTTTTTTGGCAATTGAAAATATTTTTTCCATAGGTAATGGAAAAAAAATCATAAAATTAAAAGATATTTTTAGAAACCAAAGTGATTCTCCCTTAGATTTGTTCACAATATCTTAAATTTAGCGTATTCTACTCATTATCATTCTCCTAGTAGAAAAATTATGTTCAGTATAAAGCGCAAAACTCCTTGTTCTCTTCTGTACTGGTTGCTTAAATGGCAGCTCACTAAAGAAACTGGATGATAAAGTTAAAAGGAGGTATTTTTTTCTTTCGGTTTACGTTGACTGCAACAAATAATGCAGATTAATCAATAAGCTAGGCTACCAAATAAATACTTATTTTATTTTATTGTGTACAGATAACACGTATGTAAGAAGATTGTTGAATCTATGAACTGTTTCTTTAAAAAAAAGTAAATCTATGTGATTGGAAGATCGCAGTGGCGGCTACTGGTATTCGCGATTGAGCGACTGAACCCCCAACTATTTGAAGAAAAAAAGTGAAAAATTAAATAAAAAAGTAGCAAAATTTTCTTATTTGATTTTATTTTCTTTCATATTTCAATTTCAAAAAAATATTTTCATTTTTATATTAGTTAGGAACATAAGTTACACCAAAAATTGTATATACTATAAGTATAAATTGTACAAAAATTGTGTAATCTATAAAGTATTAATGAAAAAGATCAGTCAGTAGTACAATCGGAGAGTCAGACTAAAAGAATAGGAACGTATATCAGTATAGGAGCTCCTTTAATATGTTCGTACAATGAATTGTACACTTAGTGAATTGCATGTGTATCAGGAGATGTATAAAAAAGTAGGAAGCAGGGGGTTCACAGTTGGGAGTCGCGCTGGAGAATTTAGTATATATATATATGTATATATAAAAAATTTCTTTGTGTTAGTATAGAAAAGTGTATGTTTTTATTAACTTTTTTCAAAAAGAGTAGGGGTTACAAGCGCGATGAACATTACTTACGATCTACGAACGAACTTACCCGATCTTACCCGGAGTTAAAAAAGTTTTTAGCAAATGTTCTCTGTGTGCGTGTGTGTGTGTGTGCGCCTGTGTGCGTGCACGGGTGTGTATATATGTATGTGAACACCATAGCTCAAAAACGAAAAACCGTAGAAAGTTGAAACTTAATATTCCGTTTAGGTATCACCATGAGATCTGACCCTACGTTATCTGTCGAAATTCCTCAACCGGAAGTACCACTTTACTAGTTGATTTTTTTACTTTTTTGCAATGTTCTCAAAAATGGCTCCGACGATTTTCTTGAAATTTGTATATGAACTATACATACAAAGATCTACAACTTGTATTTGAAACATTTCTCCGGAAAAATTCATTTAAAGGCAGTTTTGAAGGAGGGGTTGGGTTAGGTTTCAACCTATAGTTCTATTTCGGTTCGCTATACTATTCTGTCATCTAAATAATATTAATAAGAATATAATATGTTGTTGAAATTCCGAGTTTGAAAAAAATCGGATAACCGGAAGTGCGTTTACTTTACCACTTTACTAAATGATTTTTTCACTTTTTCGCCTTTTTCTCAAAAATTGCTCCGATAATTTTCTTGAATCTTCTTATATAAACTAAACATACAAAGATCTATAACTTTTATTTGAAACATTTGTCTGGTAAAATTCATTTAAGTGCACTTTTAGGGGAGGGATGGGGTTATATTATTCTCTAAAGTGCTCTCATATTTGATTATACAATTCTATCATCCAAACAAAATTAATTAGAAATAAATAGATGGCCAAAATTCTGAGTTTCAAGAAAATAGTAAACCAGAAGTGCGCTTTTACTGAACTTTTTTTTCAGTTTTCGAAGAATTTCATTAAATTTGGTACACAACCTATAAAATTTGTCAATTATAATTTTGAGAACTGAGTAATGGTCATTGCCGCCTGAGACTTCTCAGTGCACTGCCGGCCTCCGGATGGTGTTCTCTCGTTACAGACAGACAACACTGCCCATCACCGGACAGTGTGCTGTAAGAGCTCCTAGGAAGAAAAACCTAAGGGCAGCTCAGCTGGACTCGAATCCGAGTCCTCCGCGTGGGAGTCCAATGCACTATCCACTGAGCTAATAGATTTATTCTTAATTTAACATATTTAATTGTAGGAGAGGGATGCAAGTTTTTACCTGGCTCCTGGCTTACTTCGTGATTTTTAACTAGCCAAGCTACTAATTATGATAGGTATGTAAGTATTTAAAAAAAAAAGTTGAACCCCCACATATCCAAGTCACGAGCCGCCACTGGAAGATAGTGAAAATCTTATTAGATTTATAACTTGACGATAGATCTATTATTCCATTTTTAGACCATTCAATATAATGGATCTCAATGATTAACGATAGCTTTCACAGTATTGATATTGATAGATTATTATATCTATAGTTTTCCAATTTATTTGTAATAAATCATCTTTTTTGAGATATTATGCTGTCATTCAAAATTCGCTTTTTTTTTTTTACTATCAACAAGAGAATTGTATAATACATCAATTAAAGTATTTTTTAAATGGACTGTGATTACAAAAAAAAATCGATTAAAACATAATGTTAGTTAAACAAGGTAAAAAATTAGTTGGCTGGGGCCAAAGAAGAACCTTTAATTTTTTAAAAAAGTTTATTCGACGTTTCGGACACCTTTCGTGTCCTTCCTCAGGAGTTACAAAACAAAAATATGGATATCCAGAAAATTGTATGATAAAATTAAAACATAAAACAATTAAACAATATTAGAAAGATATGATACCTGTTAAGGAAGAATGGAGAGTTAAATGTTTGAGGAGGTTATTGTTTGGTTGTAGAGTAAGGTATGCTTGCAAAGAAAACAGAGAGGGGAAATTTTTTCCGAGTTGGGAAATGTGAAGAGTGGTAGACTGAAGAAAAATCGTTCTCAATTATAATTATAAGAAGAAATAAATGAATATAAATAAACTAGAAAATGAGTGGAAAGGTGTAGAAGTTGTATGTGTAATTTGTGGGGGGGGGGGGGGTGAGGAAGCGGAAAATGTTGTTGTACGAAGAGGTAATGACGTCCTTGTCTTTTTTGTAGTTGATAGAGTTAAGGTTGAGGTTAATGTGGATGGATTCAGAAAGAAGGAGTCGCTTCAGGTGGTTGGAATGGATGGTTAGGACAGAAGCATTTCAGAAATCAAAGGAGTTGGCAAGGGGGAGTGCATGTTTTGTGAAGGCTGAACTGTCAATTTTTTTGTTAACTATGTCTAGTTCATGTTGTCTAAGTCAGGTGTTTGTTTTGATTCACCAGTGTAATATGCGTTAAAGTTTGGTGTAGTGCAAAGTATGCTATAAACAGAGTTCGTTTCGTCATAAGTATCAATGGAGTCTTTGAGTTTAGAAGAGAACAGTTTGCTGAGTTTGTTGGAGGAGTAGAAGCCAGATTTGAGATTGGGAATGATCGAATTTAGAATATGCATGATTTTGTATGAGATGATATTTGTGTATAAGAAAGAACGGAATATAGATGGCTCGGGCATGGAATGGCATGTGGTTTTTAAAGGGTTGTTTTTTTAGTTTACGGAATTTTTTTGAGGATGAGAGGTGATTTGGATAATGATTTTGTAGTAGAATGATGGTTTTGTAACGTGCGAAACGTCGAATAAACTTTTTTTTTTAATAAAAAGTTTTTTCTTTGGCCCTAGCCAACTAATTTTTTAGCTTGTTTTTAATTAGTAACGGCCAAACATAAATATTGTATACTTTCATAATATCAGTTGTTTATAAGCAGAATTTCAGTTTGAAAAAAATGATGTTTTGATTTATTCTAAGATATGATGAATCTTATCGGCAATTTTATAATTTCCTTTATTTAATAGCTTTCTATGTAGAATACAAAAAACAAACTTCTATTCTACAAACTGTTAGTCCAAATGATTGCAGGTTAACCTACAGACAAAGAATATTCATGATCCTAAATCAGATCTGCTCTGGAAAATCTGTTACATTTCTATATTATTCCTTATTAATATAAATTAGTTTTGCTCTTTAACATAGTCAGGTTCATCTTGAAATAAATCTGATGTGAAACACTCGCAGACTTTCTCTTACTGCGAAATGGCGAATTTTCTTCATACTTACAATTATTATCAGTGTTTAAAATCGTCGGCATTTTTATGGACTTGTATTTAATAAAAAAACTGAAAAACCTATTCAGTAAAGTCGCACTTCCGGTCAACCGATTTTCTTCAAACTAGGAATTTTTGTAGTATATATAATTCTAATTAATATTATTTAGTTGACAGAGTGGTATAGCACAGTCTTAGCACTTAGAAGTGAATTGTTGTTGGTGTGTTATTGTTGTAGTGTAGTGGTAGCTTGTAGTGGCGTAAGCGGTTTAGTGAAAGGGCTTGTAAGTATATATTTATGTTTAAGAGAGAAGTATTAGTAATAATCAAAAGAGCACCACTGTTTTGAAATAAATATATTATTCATTAAAAGAATTTAATCTTTACAATATCACAATAATATGCTTATAAGTATACTGAAATTAGTTGGAATAAACTCTTATGTTTTAACTTATAACTGGCACAGTCGCGAAATGTTATGGTGAAATGTCTAGCTCAGACTGTTCTTGAAGGAATGTCTTCTAATTGTTCGTTCAAATCTTCCCCTGTGAGAAGAAGGGGTAGACAATGCTATCAAGTTCATGAACTCTAAAAGACAGTGGTGGTCTTCTGCCTGAATAGTCCAGTCCCTTTTGCAAGGGAATATTACATTTTTCTTGATATTTTTGATTATTTCAAATTAAATATATTTTTATATTTCTGGCATCCATCACAGAAGAAACCATAAAAACTCCACCCGCCTATCAAAAGAGTACCATTAAATGAATTTTCCTAGAGAAATGTTTCAAATAAATGTTACAGCTCTTTGTATGTCTAGTTGATATACCAAGTTTAAAGAAAACTGTTGGAGCCATTTTAGAGAAAATAGCAGGAAACTAAAAAACTACTTCCAGTAAAGCGCACTTCCGGTCAACCGATTTTATCGGGATTTTGACAACATAATTAATTTTAATTAATATTATTTAGATGATAGAATTGTGTAATAACTGAAATAGCACTTTAGAGGAAACCCTTATTCCACGCCTTTCCCAAAAATGCCCTTAAATGAATTTTCCCGGAGTAACTTTAAAGAATATCGTTGGAGCCGTTGTTGAGAAAATCACAAAAAAAAAAAAAAACTGAAGAAAAAAAAACATTCAGTAAAATGGCACTTCCGGTTGATGGGAATTTTTCGCCTGTTTGAGATTTACTCGTCACACACACACATACAGTCCATTTTCTAGAAAACCACTTTTTTGGACTCAGGGGACCTCAAAACGTTTATTTCCGGTGAAAATTCAATTTCGAAAATCTGGCATGATCACAATACTTCCTGTAACAGCAGTTAGTGGAAATAAAAATCTTTTTTTTTTTTTCTTTCTGAAATAGATTTGGCTACAGCTTGCCCTAAATTCAAATCAGAATAAATAAATCTCTTGAAATTAGGAGAACTCTGTAAATTTGTCTTGATTTCACAACATCTGGAACGGACTGCTAAATAAATTTAAAAATACAACCAAGAAAATGAATTACTCCCAGAGAGCAAGAAATACCTTTTACCATCAAAATACGTCTTCATTTTTTAGGATTAAATTCTTATCCAACTTTTCACTTTTCTCTAAGAAATAAGAATTGTAATTTTCTTTAAGGATAAGAAAAACAACAGAAAATAGAGAGAAAGAAAGAGCGAATTCAAAAAATGACTTTTTCCTCAGGTCCTCGCTTTTTTCATATAACTTGAAAATCATTTCTTATTTTTCTTAGCTTACAGTCCTTTTTTATCCGTTTTTTTTTTTTTTAATTCCCCTTTAAAGAGATTTGAACAATATCTTTTGAAAAATTAGGTTAGATTAAAGATTTTTCTCCACTATGATTAGAATCATTCGAAATATGATATATATATTAGTTCACTAAAAGAATATATCAGTTGTATGCGCTGGCCTTGCAATATGCTAGTTCGAGTCCGTACTCTCTGTCAATATAACTTGATGATGGACGAAAGTCAAAAATAGGTCAATAACCAAACAACAAAACAAGAGATCACAATCTCTGTCAAGTAAAGTTTTCTACATACAATTTAAAGATCAGTTGAGTTGAAACAAACTCAAGATGAGTTGTAAAATTTCCACTGCGGTGAAGATCCAGCAATGGTAAGACCTAATTGGAGATAATTCCCTTTAGCCTCTTTTTCATTAATTTATTTGAGACCTTTTAAATTTAAGATTTATTTCGGCAAATTAAAAATTCTAATGCTTGCATTTCAAATATTAGAAAACAAAAATTAGTTTTAATCACCACAGTTTGAATGATTAACATTTTTATAAATAAAAGTTGCAACACTTTTTCTAAAATCAAATATCAACACCTTAGATTTCTTGATTTTGCTGAACAATTACATAAATTGTTATGGTGGTTGGTTCCGCAGAGCTGGAAAGCATCAGAGACATTTCCGTGATAGCCTGCTTCATTTTGAAAGTGTGTAAACTGAATTTGCTCTGTGCAAGTCTGTGTTATCACAGTGATTGGCAAACGCAACCTGAAGATGGGCGAACGCCCGAAACCGGTCGATGACCACAAAATGAAGCAGGCTATTACGGAAAATGTCTCCAATACTTACATAAATGCTGCTCAAAAACCTGAACTATACAGAAACGGAAGGAGGACCTTCTTATTAGAATGGTTTCAGAAAATTAAAGGAATCCCTATATTTTCAGCGGGCTTTACTTCCAATTACCGATCCGGTGCATGGGCGGCGGCGGAGAGCAAACTTTTTACTATATTTTACTCATATTAATACTCGAATTAAATCAAGATCAAGACTGGGAATCAGTACCACAATACACTTCAGTTTTGCAGTTCATGTCTCTAACCACTCAGCTACCTTGGCGTCTAACTAATAAGCAAGCTCCCTGCGCAAAGAAAATATTATCGAAAATAGGCTGAAGGAATACTACCATATTAAGACTCAAAGAAACAGTTGAAAACTAAAGAACTGGCTTCTCGACAAAAACTCTTGGAGATATAACAGCTGATTTTCTAAAGAAGTCCCACGATTAGTGCCTGTGAAAGTTACAAATTTCTTTCTAACTATTGATTTAACAGTGTTGTGTATAATCTAAAAGGATTTTCAACTTTAGCTAAATAGGAATCACAAAAATGTATGCCAGAAAATGTATGGGAAAATCTGAACAAGCCGACCACAATTTCGAGTAATTGCAATGACAGTTTACTGTAAGGAATTCCAGAAAACAAACCTGGTCGAGCTAACACATCAACAAAGTTTGATGAGCTAAAACTTTGCCAAAACTGTTTTGTTTGAATTACAAAATGGAGCAATTGGTTAGTTGTTTATCAAATCCTTGGTAAAGCAAAAATTATAGAGTATATAAATTAATAAATTGTACTAGGAGCAAGTTGAAAGTAAAGCTTGACTTTTTCGCTGCGAAGAACGTATTCCTATAAACGTCCCAAGTTTGGGAGCTTGTTTAGGTTAGTCACGCTGTATACGCGGCTCCATGATGGAAACCAATAGATAATTTATATCTAATAGATCGTATATCTTAATAAATTACCGAGTATGTCTTGTCTGTATGTACAAAACATAAAGTGGGATGGGAAAACGAAGACATTTCTAGCAATAATCTAAGCCAAACAATTCTATTGATTTCCTACATTTCAGTTCCAACTGATGACGGTTTCATGTATGGAGTTCGTTGAAATGAAGTTCCTAAATCTTATACTTTAAGACAGACAGAAGTTCTTAAGATTAATTTACAAAATAAAATCTTATTTAGTAATAATTTAATTATAACCGTTATTTCTTGATAGTCAATTTAAAAATTGATATTTGAGTTAAAATTAAATTTCTTGAAATGAAACTATAAATTAAGTTGATTGAAAACAGATTGCATTTTCATCGTGTAGGATTAAAAAAAAAAAAAAAAAAATTTATTCGTTCATCGAACCAAATACATTAAGCGATTCTGTCATATTAACAAGTTATATATTAGTCTGTCAGAATGTAGATATTTCATTTTAAATGAGCGTGTGGGTGGGTATGTTCCGGATGTTGGCGGACAGTTTTAATTTTCACATCGTTATAGAGTGGATGAGGATTTTGCTGGGTTGGTAAGTTACAAATAATGCTATAATCGACATTCTCTATAAGGGAAAAAGTATTGATTGTTTCTTTAAACTTTAATCAAATTTGTTCATTCAAGTCTTGTCTTCTTATTACACACACATATATATATATATATATACTTTTATAATATATATATTGTTACACTCCAAAATTCATTGATGCGAACAACGTTTGCTTTGGGCAGCTCAGGGAGAAGGGGGTAAATAAAATAAAATGGGAAATAGAAAAAAAATGGAAAAAGATAAGATACAGTAAGATATTTTTAACTAACAATGGAAATGGGTGGATACAAACAAAACAAAACGCTTAAGTAACTTAGAATTAGAATCAAATATTCAAATTAAAAGAAATGGCAAAATATTTTGAAATAAAAAAATACAAATATTTAATGCTTGGGGTAGAGATTCGATCTTGCACAGTTAACGGTCGCAGGCTAATTCCTAACCATTATACGCAGTTGTAGTATATCTCTTAACAACTGCACCAGCAGTGCCTCTTATCGAGAGCTGTTAGCAACTTACTCATGTAACTTCATTTAGGTTATATAGTTCCTCTACAATTAGACACTTAATAGAGAAATGATGAACACTTTTATGAATATGTACACTATATTTATTTAATACAACAGAACACAAAGAAACATCCTATCTGGGAAATGAAAATAATAATAAAACGAAAATTATACTTACAAAATTATATAAACAGTTCCATTCCTCTCAAAAATTAAATAAAATAATCATAATTTTAAAAGAAACACAATAAAGGATAAGGAATACAATAATATATGAATTGCACAAACAAATTAGTTGGCCAATCTCATAGAATAAAAAAAAACAAAAAATGTGTTAATTCATTAATTTAAGTCGAGTTTTTATTATACCTCTCCAAATCAGATCTGATCTGTAAAATCTGTTACATTTCTATATTATTCCTTATTAGTATAAATTAGTTTTGCAAATGAAATGTAATTGTGTGATGTGTATTTGTGGTGGCTTGAGCGGTTTTGTAAAAGGGCTTGTAAGTATATGTTTGAGGTAAAGATAGAAGTATTAAGAAATAATCAAGAAAGCACCACTGTTTTTTAAAATAAATATATTATTTAAGTGAACTTAATTAGCTTTATAATATCACAGCGATTATGTATAAATCAATTACTTATCTACATAAAATGCTACAAACTCTTATGTTTTAACTTATAACTGGCACAATCCTGATGCGTTCTCTTTCGTGTCTGCCACAAGTCTGTATTGGAAAGAATCTTCTCTTTTGTTCGTTCAGTTCCTCCCCTGTGATGAGAAGGGGGTAGTATAATGCCATCAAGGTTAATAAACGTTTCCAATAACTGTTTTCTTATACCTGCGTGTATCTTTTTGCAAGGGATTGTCACATATCTTGATATTTTTTACTTTTTTTATAAATTAATATATTTCTATGTTTTTTGCATCGATCAAATTATCCCCCTGCTCTTTAACATAGGTTCATCTTGAAATGAATCTGTAGTGAAACACTCGCAGACTTTCTCTTACTGCGAAATGGCCAAATTTCTTCACACTTACAATTATTATCAGTGTTTAAAATCGTCGGCATTTTTATGGACTTTTAAATCACAAAAAAACTGAAAAACCATTTTCAGTAAATTCACACCTCCGCTCAACCGATTTTCTTTAAACTAGGAATTTTGGTAATATATATAATTCTAATTAATATTATTTAGTTGACAGAATGGTATAGCACAGTCTTAACTTAGAAGAAACCAAAAAACTCCACCCGCCCACCAAATGAATTTTCCCACAGAAATGTTTCAAATAAAAGTTATAGCTCTTTGTATGTCTAGTTAATATACCAAGTTCAAAGAAAATTGTTGGACCCATTTTAGAGAAAATCAGGAAACTAAAAAACTACTTTCAGTAAAGCGCACTTTCGGTCAACCGATTTTCTTCAGTCTCCGGGATTTTGACAACATATTTAATTGTAATTAATATTATTTAGATGATAGAATTGTGTAATAACTGAAATAGCACTTTAAGGGAAACCCTAACTCCACCACTTTCCCAAAAATGGCCTTAAATGAATTTTCCCGGAGCAACATTTCAAACAAAAGTTGTAGCTCTTTGTATGTGTAGTTGATATGTCAAGTTTAAAGCAATTCTTTGGAGCAATTTTTGAGAAAATCACAAACAGCTGAAAAAACTGTCTGATGCGATGGTAATATCTAAATGGAATACCATGTTTGAGCATCCTGTTCGAGATATTCTTTTCACACACATACAGTCCTGGCCTGGGTTTCACTTTGATTTTTTTTGATGTTCACACAACACAAATGACCAACCTTTTGGAATTTCAGAGTCCTGGCAGCTATTCAGCACCATCCGGTCTAACCGCAAAAACTAAATGTCTCTCTGAGGTTGCCAATTCCCTATTATATTACAGACTCTTCACTCCACAAGCTTTGTCGTCTCTCTTTGGACCTTGACTTATCTCTTTCCAGCTGATTGTCCCCCTCTTCCATCATGCCCTCCTCCACTCTTCACTTGTGCCTTAACTTACAACCAACTAACCTAAAACTATTTACTTACAATAAATCTAATTCTTACTTCCCTACCTCTATTCTAACTTAAACTTAAACTTACACTAACTTACTAGCTAAGTAATTAACCTACTATCTACTACCCAAGTCTTACTACCTAACCTAATATCCTACAAACAAGAAAAGCAAAACAGCATAGCCAGACACTTGAAATCCCTTTTTTTTTGCGTATCAGTCTATATAATAATACATGTGCGTGTGTGTTTCTAGTTTAACAGGCGGCTTTTCGTCCTACTACCGATCAGATATCTTTATTATATATTACTCATATTACCTCATCGACTAAGAATCGAACCCAACACCTCAGCTTGATGATTCATGTTTCTAATATTACTCTCTCCATTTCCCTTTATATAAACTGATTTTTTTTGTGCGTTTCTTATCTATTACTTGAACTTTTAGAGAAAAATCTCTTAATAAAGTACAAATATGGCACTACTTAGTCTGATCTTAAGTATGGCATGTTCCTAATTTAGAGTTTTGAACAAATAACAAAACTGAATGCAAAAATTTAAGCTCGCATTGAATTTTAAACCCGCTTTAATTATAGTTCATATTATATTAAACTTAATTTTTAAATAAATTGTATTTCTATTTATTTTTGTATTTATATATTTTTAAGCAATATATTAAACAAAAAAAAATGTGAAGAGTATGACTTAATTTAGCATAATTTTGCATTGCACAGTTTATTCGTGTGATGTTTATCGTGGCAAATAGAATATCAGAAATGTGATTTATAGCATGGTTTTGGAATGAAAGAAAAATATCGAAATATTTACTGTACTGTGGATATGGTGGATGATCTTACTGTTGGTATGAGTTTGGGCATAAGAAGACGGATATTGCCACCCACTGTCTCAAGTATATACATATATACGCGATATCACACAACTGGACCCAACTTCCTTACAGATAAACTACGTTCCTCTGTATGAAGTTTCTGCTTTTATTTCTCTTCCTTCATTTCTCCACCCACATTGCCAATTTCATTTCTTCACCTAACTCTATTCAATACTTCTTGTAACTCTTGATATAGAATCAAACTTACTGTTCAAATTAAATTATGATGTCAATCAATTAATTTGCAAGAAAAACTGTTTCTGTTTTGTAGTAATTATTGAAGTAGTTTCATTTCTTAACAAATATTTATCCAGTCTCTGTTTTAGTATTGTAATAAATAATTCAGCAATATAAATGCGGCTTTGTACTGAGTACATTTTATTGGTACAGTTGGTGGCGGTGTTGATGTTTGATATATGTGCATCAGAATGTTTGGACCATTTCTAGTAGAGTGAGCTCCTCTCCTCTGATTCTGAGGGAACGTTCGGAAAATGTACGTGAGGACATTTAGAATGGAAAATTATAGAGATAAAGAAATAGGGTGCACCAAGGAGAGTTATAATCTGTTATTGGCTGTCTCTCTGTTTAACTTCTAAACGTCAGAGCATCTATCTTTATGGTGAGTTCATTACTCATCGTTAAAAGTCCAAACTGCATATTGGATGTGTAAATTAGGGTAGGCAGTGAAATGTTGCTTCATCTTTCACGGACTTAACCACTTACGTGGTCCTTTATAGGACATAGAGGTTCAGAGGACACTACATTACATAATTGAGCTCTTGCGGTATTCCTTCTGAAGAGCTTTTAAAGACAAGAAGAAATACTTCTTGAAAAATTTTGTTTTGAGCATATTAGATTCAAGATCTTTGATCTCAGTAGGTTATCTATTAAGCAGTTTAGGCTGTTAGTCTGTTGTTCAATTTACGCTGGCACATATTTATCTATGGTATCGACCTTGTGACTCCTTGAAGTAATATCCGGGTGCAGATGTGCTCCAGAAAGCCCATGTTTGTGTCGTCCTTCCCACTGATTGTAATAATAAGATATTTATATTTGGAGGAGTTGTAAAGAACATCAAATTTGTGGGAGCATGCTGGGACATTCATGTCTTGCTAATTAACACGGAATGCTCTTAGTGAAAAGTTAATGTATTTCATAGAGTCAGCAGAGAATACGTGAGTGAAATGTTAAACTGAGAAATCTAAGACCTCTTTAATAGATGACCGAAATTTTATGATGGTGGCTTAGAAGCACAACAAAATATCAGTATTTTCCCAGGCCAAGGTTGCACAAATGGGTAATTGTCCTTAAATGAATGGAAACTACTGGTATTCTCACTGTATTCAAGGTATACAGTCGCATACACGGCGGCGTAAACTGATACTAGAAGTTGTGTGAAGCAAGAAAAAATTAAATTCATAGCTAATTAAAAATTCTTGTTTTGATATGTACTTTTGATATAACATCTATAACAATATAGATGAAAGAGTTCTTGCATAGTGAGCAAGATCTCTTAAACCGAGATAGTTTTAAGTGAAGTGATATGTTCAAGATTTCAGATTAGGATATTGAAGTCCAATTGGAGTGTTCCCTGTACAATTGCTTCCGACCAAATAGTGCCTGACAAATCGGACATCAACCAATATTGCATAAAATAGGCATTCAGATTCTTGTAAATTGGTAAATTAAAAATTTTTTCAAGTTCACAATGGGGACTATTGAATCTGTTAAAAGTTATGAAAGGGACAAAAAAAATAGACATTTATACATATTTAAAAAAAAAATAACAGATCGAGTTTTAACTATTTAAATAGGACGATCACCTTGGAAAAGCGTTCACTCAAAGATAATGGATGTTGATCAACAACGGAATTAGCATTGGAAGGCTTGAATCCTTGGGAGGAGTTGTAGGGCCTAGATTATTCCGAAAATTCTATTCCATAATTCACATTATTTCAGGATCTTCATGTAGATTAGAATTATATAGGCTCATTGATATTTTTATTACGCCTGCCCAGTAATTGTTTTAACAATAAATATCTTTGGTTAAGTTCTTGTATTTTGTAATGGTACTGCAAAGATAATGCAACCACAGCAGAGAGAAGAGAGGCCCTCTCTGGTTAACAGAGACTACTCTCTGACTTAGGTAGGCTAGAGTGGGAGAACCTGTGTATATAAACCAGTGGGATTCTATCTAAAGGATCTATCAGATACAACCATACAACTGTACATTGCATCGTGTCATATCTTTACTCACACCATTCATTCTATCATTTTCATTATAAAGTCCAGTGCTGTTAGTGTAAACTTAGCTACATTATATTAGTGTCTTCATATCTCGTAAATTTAATCAAACCTAATTTCTCTCCTAAACAACTCCATTATATATGTCAACTCTACTTATCAACAGGGTGAAGAGAAATCCGTGTGCAGACAATGTACTGTATTACATAATTATTTATACTAATTACTGTCGCCGACTAAAATTATCGAAAGAAAAGTAAAATTTCTTAATATTTGTAATTATAAGGTAATGAGTTTTGGCAAATAAACTTCATCAGCAACTTAAATTAAATTCTCAGGTTAAAAGTAATTGACCAGTTCAACAATAATTGCTATCAATTTTGCACATTTATTTTAGTTAATCAAATAACTTGATATTAAAAACTTTTGTCACACTGCTTATTTAAACCATTTAGCATTAATTATTGATAGAAATTATTTAAATAATTGTAATGTTATGATGTGATGATGTGTGTAGGTAGCTTGTGGCGTGAGCGTCTTAGCGAAAAGGGCTTGTATGTATATACGGTTAACAGATAGAAGTAATAAGAATATAATTAAGAAAGCACCACTGATTATAAAATAAATATATTTTCTAACTGAATTTAAATAGCTTTATAATATCACAACGATTAAGTATAAATCCATTAATTAATCTAGATTAAATGCCAAACTCTTATGTTTTAACTTATAACTGGCACTGATTTGAAGAGGGCGATTCCTGAAGTGTTCTGTTCTGGCTTTGGAAGCAGAATTACGACTTTGTTGATTAAAGGCTAAGTGCAGACTATGTACTCTTTACTCTTTGAAAGCTAATGGCAGACCCTATTCTTTGGAATTGCTCTCTCTCTCTAGCGGGGGAATTTTCTTGTACAAAAGATTTTAACGGGATTTTGTGCCTTTGTTTTTCTATTAGCAATAACCTAGATTTAATATACCTGGTTCTAAAATACACTCTTTTTGAAGGTAAATTCACAGCACTAAGATAAATATAAAATATTAAAATACAATTTTCGATACTATAAAATATTCTAAATTATTTTTAAAAACTATTATTTTTCTATTTCGTTCTTCCACTACATAATTTTGAAAACTATATTTTCATTTAATGGCACTATAACAAGGTAAAGTTAACAATAATTTCGATCCTATATCATACCAATTAATACCTATATAGCAGCAAAAAAAAAAAAATTGAGCTTTTGTTAGCGTTTTTTAATTAAATTTGTAACAATTTATTCATAAATCCATGATCCTTAAAAAAGTGAAGTGTAAGAGTGAGAGAGTGAGTGTGAGAGAGAGAGAGTGAGGGGGTGGAAAAAAAGGAGAGATGAACAAATCCATATCAGATATGGAAAAGCAAATAAATAAATATATTTGTATTGAAGTAAATTGCTGTGGTGTATGGTTCTGTATGGAAAGTGAGGTCGTTAGAGCGCAGCAACTACTGGAGAAAGGTTTTGATTTTTATTGAGGATCTGTTTTTGTCAGCACATCCTTCATATCTTAACAATACATACATATACACCGGGGTCCATTTTCTACCTCTGTATTTCCTTTTCTAATCCTATTTTCAGCCATTCATTCCGTAAATTTCCCCTCCGTCACTTTTAATTAATTTAATTTTTACTTACTGATTATTTTTGTTTAAAAAAAAAGTTGAAAATTAAATATTTATTTTTCGCTAGTAAGAATATCCTACAAGCATAATTTTGCAATTTTAAAATGCATTAATAATTTAAGATTTTTTTGCGTCTGACTCACCACGACACACCAAAATCGATCTACTTCACGTAAAATCTTCAGTATCCCCAGTTTATTCCTTCATCCAAAATCGTCTCCTGAAACTCCTCTCCACTTTAGACTGTCATGTTAATCCACTCTGCCGCGAAATAGCCTCCTACGATCTCTCCATACATTGCAGGCATAAAAGACTGAAACACATCCTCTCGTAATATTTTTCCTAAAGCTGCAGGTTTTTCCCCTTCTTCCCTGCATATTGTACCTCGCCTTATCCCAAAAATCACTACACAAACAATGTAGGAAGGTTTATAATGTTAATGTACATTGGAACTTCTATTTATTATTATTGTACATATTTGTAAATTTGTAATAAAGCTTTTATCTATATATCTTTAAGATTTTTTAAAAATAACAGTCATTCATATAATTTCCTTCCAACATTTTATGCATACACTATTATAGTAATTTATATTAATTTTAGTTATGAGGTAATATTATATGGATAATGTCCTCAGCAGTTAAAGATCTGGGTGTCTATTTCTCTGAATTCTTCACTTTTAATGTCCATTATGATTGCATAATAGGTAAAGGTTTCAAATTTATTTTCCGCAACACAAAAAATTTCAGAAATATCCACATTCTTTAAAATTATTATACCTCACATTGGTCCGACCTATTTTTTTAGAATACTGTTCCCCACTTTGGAGTCCGCAATATAATTGGGGCACATTAAAAGTATTGAGAAAATTCAAAGAAAGTTGCCTTCATACAGAATATCTCGGCAGAAAACATAAATTACACTGAAATAGGTTCTTCACTGAAAATTGTTGTTCCTCTTGAAAAGCGACGAAATCAACTCGATCTGGTACTGCTATACAAAACAATTGATAACACGTGAAATGTATTTGGTGTGATGTGTTGTGGTATAGTACCTCGTAGCACGAGCGGTTTTGTAAAGGGCTTGTGTGTATGTAAGTTTTAAAGAGAGAGAAGTATTATACATAAGCAAGAGATCACCACTGTTTTTAAAATAAATATATTATTCTCTAAATGAATTTAAATACTTTACAATATCACAATAATATGCTTATTAATTCAATTATTTATCTAGATTAAAAATGCTAAACTCTTTTAACTGTCACTGAATTTAAGAGAGCGATTCCTGATACAAATGTTCTGGTTCAATGTCTAATTCAGACTGCCTTGAAAGAATGCCTTCTCTCGGAGTAAAAAGGGGCAAAAAGACAAAGCTGACTAAGTTCTATGAACTCTTCTGTAACGGTGTTCTTCACCTGAATAGTCCCTTTTACCAGCGAATGTTAGAATATCCTTCAAATGAAACATATTTTCATTTACTTCTTCCTCGTTGCATGCAGTTACTTGGGGGTGTACACGTATATATATATTTTCCTTATAATACTTCTTGAAAGTACAACTGTAATATATATATATATTACAGTTATACATTCAAGAAGTATTGTTTTACCAAAAAAAAACATTAATTATGCGTTTTTTATGGTGTGTAATATATGTACTAACAGTTCAAACCTCCCTAATTTCAATTAATGACTGAGCAGAATGTATGAATGTTAGGACAATGAAATTACACAGAATTCAAGGAGAATTCATAAAATTGATTTTGCACACATTAATACCCATCTACGTCGTCCGTTAGTAGCACGAACAATATCCAATCTGTGTATTCAACTTCTTGCAATGTCCTCTCCAACTTGTTCTTCGTTACTGTGGCAATCAGTTATGGATGCACGTCCGTGACTCTGGGTTATCAGTGGAGTCGCAAATACTCGATTCTTCATGTAATCCCAGAGAAAGAAGCCTAGCAGACTTCGGCCACAATATCCATCGCGCCCAATCCAGCCATCACCAAATGCCGTATTGAGAGACTCCCGAGTATTCAGTGTCCAATATAGCGGAGCCCCATCTTGTTGAAAGATGAGGTTAGGTTGTAAAGCAGTTATCTGAGGTACAGGAACTCTTTCAACACGGGGCTAGGCATCTTAATAAGGCAAGGTTTGGCCTTCCACGTATTCTGATGAAATTATTGTGGCCTTCAAACTGTCATTAGAAGCAATCTGCCTCAAAGGGTAGAACTAATCAATATATGCGCGGAGATCCCTGCTTTGAATCCAGCATCTGCCCTTAGATTTTTTCTTCTCAAGTGCCTCTACAACTCACTGTCCAGTGATGGGCAGTGTTGTCTGTAGCTAGAGAAGTTGTCTGCTTGGAGGCCGGCTGTGCATTGGAGAAGGCTCCGGGGGGCACAATAGATCTTTCAGGTCGCAGTGCAATAATCCCCTTCAACAATCTAAATCTCTACTTCTTCCACTACACACGATAGACTGTTCTTTATATCCTAGAGAACATTAATTTTTTTATGTTCCTCCAAAAATTACTAAATCCCAAAAATCCCTCTATATCTCCCTTATCAACCTACAAATTATCTCGTGCATTCGCCCAATTAATAAGACTGATGACGTCTGCTAAACAGTCATTTGCAGCAACATGATCTTGTTCACTTGTCGGTGAATCAGTTCCAATTTATTATCAACAATATTTTTTGACTTGTACTTAATCTCAGACTTAACATTCAAATTATCTTCGACTTTTATTACCACATTCTATCTGCGAATAGTGACCTTAAAAGTTTTATTTGAAATTTATATATATATATATATTATAATAAATTATATATATTACAATCCAAATATATATTATCTATGTTCGTATTTCTTTATTTTAATATTATTCTGTAATGTCAAAGGACACTTTATTATTATAATGATATTGTTTATTACGTTGTTATTTATTAGTCTTTATATTTAATGTAGAAATTTTGAATGTGCTCATCTCTAATTAAATAACATAATTCCTGTTTAATTGTATTTTTGTTATTGGACTTGATGTCCGTGTTTTGTAAAATAAATAAAGGGAACTTATTCTATAAAAGGCTTTATTCTTTTAAAAACTCTTTGCCTTCATTATTAAAAACATAATTATTTTGATATTTTTATTTTCAAACATCCATTTATCTTTGATTTGCTAATATAATATTAATTAAATTAATTAAAACATTCAATTAAAAGAAAGTTTTTTCTTAAACTCTTTTTTCAACAAAAGTATTCATCATGTATATAACATCTCAATTTTTTTATAATTAATTAAACAATTGAAAACATTGCTCTAATATTAAATATTTCTTATTTTCTTGTTTCAGGTAGATTTAGCCCCATGGGTATATAGGCTGACACCGAATGTCTATTTCACAACCTACTTTGCATTTCGTGTAATATTTGTACATGTGGGACCATGTATTTCATTAGTTGGACTTAATTTATTATTATTTCGTGCTTTAAGGAAAGCACAAAAGAAAAGAGATAAATTATTTAAAGAAAATAGAAAAAGTGAATGTAAACGTTTGAGAGATTCTAATTGTACAACATTGATGTTGATCGTTGTAGTAACAGTATTTTTGATTACTGAAATACCATTGGCCGTTGTTACGGTAAGTTTGTCATTATTAATATTATTAATATTAATTAGTTTCTATTATATTGTTGTTTAATTTTAATATTATTCTAAAGATTTAATTATAAATGAAATTTATCTGCATATAATGGTCGAGACGGTTCGCGAGACTAGTAACAAAAATGTTATCTATCTTTGCTGAGGATTTGCATTTAAGCTATTTATGACTTCACAATATTTGGAACACCAGTCGATTTGCGCATAATTTGAAAAACAGATTATAACGATGCAAATAGTTCCCACTTTTTCCCAGATAAGCATGGAAGAAGATATTTCCTCTTCTTAAATAAATAAATAAATAAATAAATCGAAAAGCCATTTTCATTTGTAACGGCATCAGATTTGTAACTAATGGCTTAAATTCCAAACCTTTCACCATTTTTGAGTAATATCCAGAATTTTTCAACAGTTCTCCCATATAATAGGATCCAAGAGAGGGATCCAAAGCAGAGAGAGAGAGAGTGAGAGAGAGAGAGAGAGACAGTCTCACTCACTAGTTTAGGCCAGACTAGAGTGGGAGAAAGTGTTCAAATACAGCTGTCTCAGCCATAGGAGGGAGTGTACCGACGATCTTGTAGCAGTTCATACAGCAGTCACTACGCGTCATCAACCTTTCTCTTTACCTCTCACTATCATTCTATATATTTTAGTGTAAAGTCCAGGCAGTCAGTGCTGCTTTTATATTATATTCTCCTTTACAAACCTATTATAACCCACATTTTATGATAAATAGCAGCAGCCTAACGAGAGGCAATGTACCCTTCCAACAAGTTATATTCACTTAATAAACTAATATATATGGTTTTATGATTTATAAGAGAAGAATGTGGTATTTATAATGCGCTGCCAGAAAATATCAATCACTTTTTTTTTTTACAAAACTTAAAGCTAGATGTACTGTCATCGTTTTTCTATCTTGGAATTCAATTTCCATCAACTGCAAAATTTTTAGTTTCCCCAAGATATTTGATTACAAAAAGCTCATTTATCATCTCTCTCCAGTACTTTCATACATTGTTATCTTGAGTCTAGTAGACATAAATATGATTATTGGAATGCTGCGAAATTTGTGTTTGGTTGACACTCTCCGTTGCCACCATTCTTTTATATTGATCTGAGACTTAGGGAAAACCTTATATTGAATATATAGAAATATCACAATTAAAATTTCAAGAAATATAGTTGAAATCATCACTACTTCTCTCCTAACTTAGGAAAATTGTAAATTTGTAAATATTTGTAAGTTTAGCGCCAGTTGTTGTGCTCATTCATTTCATCACCAATCATCTTGATATCATTACATCATTATTTGCTGCAGACTCAAAAATTAAATGAGATCTACTTGATTTTTGTCCGGCATTCTGTATACAACAATTCCATTCTACTTACCGCCCATATAAGGGAGTTTCGACTCTATGAAAGCGGCGCTAGGGTCATTTTTTTTGTTTTCAACTCAATATATGCTATTTAAATAAACAAATTTCAAGCACAACAATTTTAACAAAGAAATAATTCACTTTATATATTTAAAATATTCATATTTATAAAAAAAAAAGAAATAACTTCCTTCATTCAAACATAAATTCTCAACAATATAAAGAGATTTTTTTTTATGTCTTCACTATATAGATCTGTTTTCTTTCTTTATCTGCATAAAGTTTTTGTTAATTTAAGCACTTTATTATATTTCTTGATAACGCTATAATATCTTCCTTTCTGCCAAACAAAACTTTATAGAACAAATATTGTGCAGAACTTAAACTGTCCTGAACGCCACAACTTACTAGACATTCTTCTTCCTTTAAAAGTTTTCAAACAGAATTATTATTGAAGTTAAGAAGAACAGCTTTTCAAATAAAATATACCCTACAGTTTTTTATATTTTTTTTGGTATACCTTATTTCTTTCTTGTAGATATTTATTACATTTTATATTCTAGATAATTACTTCTCTTTTTTCCCCCCTAATTTGTTAAAAAAATCCTTGGTTTATCGATTCAGTTATTTGGAGGCAAAAATAACCAAAGAAAAAGTTATGAATATTTTTTCTTTTTTTTTTAATTTTATCCTAACGATACAGCAAACATTGTTTTTCTTTTATTCAGGAGATAATCTATATATATAAAAATTCAGCATCCATATGTTTGTGGCCGCAAAACTCGAAAAGTAGTCGATGGATTGACTTGAAATTTTTATACAACATTGCATTTCTATATAAAAGTATTTATAAATACTTTTTACTCCGAAGTTCCCACGGAAACGGGAACTTCTCCGAGCGTTTCGCGAAGTTCGCAGAAATAGACAGACTCAGACGCGTTGCGATTGTCGCTCACTCTCTGAACCCTGTTTCTCAACTATTTATAAGTATCTCTATTCCGAAGTTCCCACGGAAACGGGAAATTCCGAGCTAAAATCCCTTCAAACGGCCATATTGCGTTAGCATTTGCTTCTTCAGGTATTGCTACTACGTTGATGGAAGAGGTAGAACAGCGCATTCAGCTCTTAAACTGTCATGACTTAAACATGCACTTCACAGAAAACCCAACATGTAACATTTCTAAAACATCAGGAATGGGAAAGGTTGTTCGGGCGTGCAAAATCATTGTATGGGATGAGTGTACAATGGCTTATAAGATAAAATAATTTTATCTAGACTAGCTGAGTTGGATAAAACTTGTAACCTACCTTTTAACTGGTATTCGCAATTTCGGTTTTACTTAAATGTAATTGATAGAGTGGATATTCTGAAGAATCTTGCCTGATCCACTTTGACGCAGATGAGAAAGGAAATGATAAAATCATTCGAAGGTTGGCTGATCAGTAAGGATATAGATGCGGTAATAAATTCTTCATTTAATATGCATTATCGTCATTGTACCACTTTGAAATTCGGGGAAGACTACTTATTTATTAAGTGCCATATAAGCAAAATCATGATAATCGCGCAACTTAGGTTATGTAATGGTTTCTTAGGTCATGAAAAAATTTCCTTCCTTGTACCATAATGGCAGGCGATATAGGTTTTGTCCCGATAAAGAATGTACAGCATGTCCATTGAATGAAAAAGACAGCGTTTGTCATTTCCTTTTTCATTGTTTGCAGTATATTTAGCGAAATATATAGATGTTGCAGGAAATTGCTCCGAATTGCTCGCTATGGAAAACTTGTTTTACAATATGGATTATGAAAAGATGCACAATATATTTAAATTTATAAGTAGCTCTCTGGGTAGAAGGTCCTTAATTTTATAATCAAGTTTTTAGTTTTGTTAATCAGTTTTATAATCTTAGTTTCTACTTTTATTTTCCCTTTGTTTTTTTGTTCAAGACACTGTGAGCATAATTTCCTAATAAACATACTTTGTGTAAGTCTTTAAAAATATTTTCCATATTCTAAATTTATGTAAATTGATATAAGTAAGTTTTCAGTTTGTTTTTATTTATATAGTTTATGTTCGAATTTATGTACCAACCAACTCTTTGTATGGGACACTTGTCCAAAAACAAATAAATAAACTTAACTTAACTTAACAAGGGCTTATAAGAAGTCATTGGAAGCATTAGACCATACATTGAAAGACTTGCGAAATAATCAGGTTCCATTTAGTGGAGCACTTATCTTAATATCAGGCAAACGCTTCCAGTGATACCTCGCTCAACACCAGCTGATGAATTGCATGCCTGCTTGAAATATTTAACTATGTGGAGCACAGTAAAACAAATTCATTTAACAACGAATATGAGAGTTCAACTTCAAAATGATCCAACAGCTGCCATATTTTCAAGACAATTACTCGAACTCGGTAACGGCACTGCTCCTACAAATCCGAAAACGGGAAAAATCACCTTCCCATCTAATTTCTGCAACATTATACATTCAAAAGAAGAATTAGTAGACAGGGTATTCCAAAGCATCGAAACAAATTATGAAAATCAGACATAGTTTAGCCTAAAAATCAGACTGAGCCACAGCGAAGCGTGGTCGGGGTTAGCTAGTTATAAATAAAAAATAGAATTTTAACTAATAATTAAACCTCGTTTAATTAATATAAGCATCTTTTTATTATTTAGAAATTGAAAATAGATTGTAATAAATTTGTTCTCACTGAGAAAAAATATATGATGTGAACATTTCATGACCATTTATTAAGCTTTTCTTTCATCATCAGGGACATTTATACATGTATTTCAAATGTTAACTAAAATTTGTAATTCTGATACGATGCAATACTTTTCCTATTTGGCAGAAAATGGAAGTAGTAAAGGAAAATGGAATAAATAAATTCTGAATAGTTTGAACGTAAAACCGATCAAGCTAAGAAGAAGCAGATACAGTTATTCACATTAATTCGCATTATATTACATTATAAAAAATCTGGTGTGAAACACTCACACAACTTTCTCTTATTCCAGTTCTCAAAATTATAATTGACAAATTTTATAGTTTGTGTACCAAATTTAATGTAATGCGTCGAAAACTGAAAAAAACAACAAAAAACTGTTCAGTAAAAGCGCACTTCCGGTTTATTTAATTTTCTTGACACTCGGCATTTCGGCCATCTATTTATTTCTAATTAATTATGTTTGGATGATAGAATTGTATAATCAACTATGATAGCACTTTAAAGAAAAACATAACCCCACCCCTCCCCTAAAAGTGCCCTTAAATGAATTTTCCCATAGAAATGTTTTAGATAAAAGTTGTAAATCTTTGTATGTATAGTTTATGTTTGTTGTTTTAGGAAATTCATCCGAACCATTTTTGAGAAAATCCGGAATAAGTGAAAAAAATCATTTAATAAAGTGGTAAAATAAACGCACTTCTGGCCATCAGATTTTTTTCAAACTTGGAATTTCAGCAACATATTTAATTCTAATTAACATCATTCCGATAACAGAATTGCCTAATAAACTGAAATAGCACTTTAGGGGAAGTCATAACCCCACCACTCTCCTAAAATTACCCTTAAATGAATTTTTCTGGAGAAAAGTTTCAATTAAAGTCGTAGCTCTTTGTATGTGTAGCTGATGTAACAAGTTTAAAGAAAATCGTTGGAGCCATTTTAGAGAAAATTGGAAAAAAGTAAAAAAAAAAACTATTAAAGTGGTACTTCCCCGGTTGAGGAATTTTGACAGAAACGTACAGTCAGTTCCCATGGTGATACTTAAATGGAATATCAAGTTTGAATTTTCTACGGTTTTTCGATTTCGAGCAATTCTGTCCACACACATACATACACACCCACACACAACCCATTGCTAAAAAACCTCTGTTTTGGACTGAGGGGATCTCAAACCGCATATTTCCGATAAAAACTCGATATCGAAAATTTGACACGATTACAATACTTCCTCTTTCTAGGAGTAGAGTAGAATAGAAGGGGAGGTGGGGGTGATGAGCCTCATTCCACTGCGACCTACAAATCGAGGTCTATTGTGGATCCCCTTAAATTACAGCACCGCCCCCAGCTTTGCCCTCCTAATCAATCCTAGCAAAGCTGAGAGCGGCTCCGTCATGAAGCTTCCAGCTTCGGGATTGCCCGTCCCCAATTGAAGAAACCTAATCCTCGCCAGGCCGACGCTCTAGGAGTAAGAGAAAGTAAAAATGCAAATCCAAAACCGAGGTTTGAAACCTGAACCGCACCTTAGTCTAATCATAATGCCACCTGGTTTATTTATTTTTTTCTTCCATATATATAATACAGTTGTGCTTTCAAGAAGTATTGTTTTTACCAAAAAACAAAAAAACATTAATTATGCGTTTTTTATGGTGTGTAATATACGTACTAACAGTTCAAACCTCCCTAATTTCAATTAATGATTGAGCAGAAAGTATGAATGTTAGGACAATGAAATTACACAGAATTCAACGAAAATTCATAAAATTGATTTTGCACACATTAATACCCATTTACGTCGTCCGTTAGTAGCAATATCCAATCTGTGTATTCAACTTCTTGCAATGTCCTCTCCAACTTGTTCTTCGTTACTGTGGCAATCACGTTATGGATGCGGGTCCGTGACTCTGGGTTATCAGTGGCGTCGCAAATACTCGATTCTTCATGTAATCCCAGAGAAAGAAGCCTAGCAGACTTCGGCCATAATATCCATCGCGCCCAATCCAGGCATTACCAAATGCCGTATTGAGAGACTCCCGAGTATTCAGTCTCCAATATAGCGTAGCCCCATCTTGTTGAAAGATGAGGTTAGGTTGTAAAGCAGTTACCTGAGGTACAGGAACTCTTTCAACACGGGGCTAGGCATCTTACGCGCAAGGTTTGGCCTTCCACGTATTCTGATGAAATTATTGTGGCCTTCAAACTGTCTTTAGAAGCAATCTGCATCAAAGGGTAGAACTAATCAATATATGCGCGGAGATCCCTGGTTCGAATCCAGCATCTGCCCTTAGATTTTTTTCTTCTCAAGTGCCTCTACAAACTCACTGTCCAGTGATGGGCAGTGTTGTCTGTAGCTAGAGAAGTAGTCTGCTTGGAGGCCGGTGGTACACTGAGACGGCTCCGGGGAGCACAATAGATCTTTCGGGTCGCAGTGCAATAATTCCTTACAGCAATCTACAATCAATATCTGTCTACAACTTTTCATTAGCTTTGCTCCGCTTTCCTTAAAAGTTTAAAGCATTCGTCCCACCTTTAACCCGGTCACAATTGTTACGGCCAGGAGTTGATTTTGAGAAAGAATAATGGAAATTACTTTTTACTACAAAACATTCTTTCTATGTAAAGTCCGTTCAAAGCTATTGTTACGCCCCTTAACGTCTGGGGCACAGTATACGTGTCAGCTTTCTCAGTGGAGAAGGAGTGGTCTGTCATAGAGAGAGATAAAAGTTGAGCGCCACGGCGTTGTTAATGAAAAAAAGGGGAAAACGACGAAACTCCTCTTAAAAGCAATAGAGTGAAAAAGGAGGCGAATAATACTCGTTATTAGACTAATAATAATAATGATGATACAAAGTATACGGAGTGGAAGAGTAGAATAAAAAAAAATGATTAGCTAAGTATTTAAAAGATAAAAAAAGAAAGAAAATAAATTAAGCTGGCAGGGATCGGATTTGAACCTGCGATGCTAGCGGCGTTAGGCCAACACGTTACCTGTGCACTCAAATTTGACAACGCTGATTTCATTTTGACTCAGCAATAATACTGTAGTTCAGCGCCTGCGCTCTATATCCACCAAATAACCTTTCGTTAAAACAAATTTATATAAATAAACAAAATCAAATATTTAACTCATAGTTTAAAAAAAAATCTGGTGTGAAACACTCACACAACTTTCTCTTACTCCAGTTCTCAAGAGTAGAAGTGACAAATTTTATAGTTTGTGTACCAAATGTAATGAAATCCGTCGAAAGCGGTAAAAACTGCTCTGTTTAGTAAAGGCGCACGTCCGGTTTACTAATTGTCTTGAAACTCGGAAGTTCAGCCACTGATGTAGTTTTTTGTACTCAGGGGACCTCAAAACGGATATTTCCGGTGAAACCCAATATCGAACCCCACCCTCCCCATAATGGCTTTTAAATGAATTTGCCCAGAGAAATGTTTCAAATAAAAGTTGTAGCTGTTTGTGTGTAAATGATATACGAAGTTTAAAAAAAATCGTTGGAGGCATTTTTTGAGAAAATTGCAAAACGTAAAAAAACCACTAAGTAAAGTGGTACTTCCGGTTGAGGAATTTTGACAGGTGACCACTGTCAGATGCCATGGTGATACCTAGACGGAATATCAAGTTTCAACTTTCTACGGTTTTTCGTTTTTGCGCTATGCTGTTCACTTACATATACAGACGCACAGACACACACACACACACACACACAGACCATTTGCTAAAAAACCACTTTTTTGGACTCAGGGGACCTCGAAAACAGATATTTCCGTGAAAACTCGATATCGAAAATTTGACACGATTACAATACTTCCTCTTACTAGGAGTAAGAGAAAGTAAAAAACGGAAGTCAAGTAAAAAAGAAAAGAAATCAATTGACAAATTCCTGTGACAGGAAAAATAAAAAATTAAATTGAAAACTTCACTTTTTATAAGAGTACCTGTAAATAAGTGCTCCTTATAAGTTTCTGTTTGGGAAGGCTATTGTATTCTGTCTTTAAATCCTCTTGCGGGTATTATTTCGATCCACTAATATTCTCGAAGTCCAAATTAGTACAGAATGCAAAATATCTTACATTCACCTCAGACTCTTATTTCACACTTGAGCTCCTTTTTTTCCCATTTCAAAAGTCACACCGTTTTCTCTTCTCTTCCGCTTTTAGCCCGTGCTAATGTGTCGTCTTCTTTATTCTAAAGTTGAGTGTTGGCTCCCCTCACACTCAATTATTTATTTATTATTAAACTATTTTGATTTAAATATACTAAATTTAATAAGTGAATTTATTACTAATTCTATTTTTCAATTCAATTCTACATTCAATTAATCTATTTTTTCCTCTCTCTTAATTATTTAATTTTTAATAATTAATGAAACCAGTGAAATGTTATTGGGTGTGATGAGTTGTATGTTTGTAGTGGCACGAGCTGTTTTGTAAAAGGGCTTGTAAGTTTATATGTTTAAGAGAGTGAAGTATTAGTAATAATCAAGAGAGCACCATTGTTTTTTTTAACATAAATATATTATTCTCTAAGCAAATTAGAGTACATTACAATATCACAACTGTATCTTAATAAATGATTTATATCTAGACTAAAGGCAAATCTCGCATGAGTTTATGAGAGCTATTCCTGAAGCAAGTGTTCTGGCTTTGGAAGCAGAATGCAGACTGTCCTGAAGGAATGCCTTCCTTTACAAAACAGTTGGCCAAGTGGCATTGTATTAATTTAACGGATTTTTGTGCCTTTGTTTTCCTAATAGCAATGACCCCAAATTACAGTACCTGACTCTTTTCACTGCACTAAGATACATTTAAAATATTAACAAAATTAAATTTTTCAGACTATAAAATATTCTAAACTATTTTTGAAAACTATTATTTTCTTTTATTTCTTTCTTCCACTACATCGCATTGTCTTTTGTTCATTTATTATTCTCTGAAATAGTTTCTGTTATTTTACTAACCTAAATTCGTTAATCTATTATGGAACATACTGACACCGTAATGAAATTGATATTTAGTGTTTAGGGCTGGACTTTCAGGATCTAAGATAACAAGGCAGAAGATTTCTGAGATAAACCTCCATCGCCTATGAGGTGTTTTGCACATGTTCCATATCAAATATGAGGTCTGAAGTTTCTGGGACGCCAAAATTCTTCATGGCAGAGATACACCAATAAGGACTACAGACTCTCGGATTCTTGAATAATTGTGAATAAAAATAGGCCATTGGAAGCTGAAAAGCATGTGTGTATATCCCTATGGCTTAAATGATGGCTATTCTTCTGAATTTGCCTAGAAATTGAGGCAGCGCACATGCTGTTCTAAAGAGTTTGTTTAGCTGTATTCAAACTTGAAAGTAAAACCTAGTCTTGATTAAAACCCTTTCTTGATTAAAAAAATGGAAATTGAATTCTAAATTAGCGGGGGGGGGGGGGTAGTGGTATATAATAAGCTTCAAATTTTTATTCTATAATGCCTACAATAAACTTGTATTAATAATATCTTGAACGAGTGAATGATTTTATAAAGCTTTATTTATAAGTAATTATAGTTCTCCAAAGTTGACTTGGGTAGCGGTCATTAACTTTGACGTCAATGAAATCCATACTGCAAAAAAACTTTGACATTAACTAAGTTAATTTTATCGAAATTTCTTTTACAAAAATAAAAACTGCTTACAGGAGTATTTTTGTACTAAAATCGATTATGATTATTTTTCTAAAACCAACTCATTTAATTTAATAACTTTTGTACATGGAAGTTATTTAACAGGCACACTGTTGTTTCTCTAGTTATACCAGTCATTGACATTCAGCTGCCTTATTTGTATTTCCGTTTTATTTTTCTTATTTGGACTTACTGTTTACTTTGATTTCAGCCAAAGATTAATGATTTTTATAGGCAAATCATTTTGCGCTCCATTTTATTTTTACTGTTTTGTAATTTTTGTCCTCAGTAGTTACGGTCCTATGCACTATTGCACTAGGACACCAATTTAAATTAAAACACTAGGAACAGAAATCTTAGGAAACTGAAGGAAAATAACCCAAACAAATTATCATCAATTCCAACTCGTAGACAGCATTTTCAGTAACTGTGTTATTTCTACAGCAGTTGCACTTCTGAACACTTCACTTCACTTATTCTAGTCCTCTTATCTACCCGAAGGTGTAGAGGGTGGTTTGCAAAATTTCCGCCACTCTTCTCTGTTTTTCGACAAAGCCTTAGCCTTAGTCCAGCTGGTTCCTTTGGCACCTAATATCTTTTTTATATTATCCTCCCACGTGGTTCTTCTTCTTCTCTCTCGGTCTTTTTCCCGTGGGTCTTGCCTCGAGTGCTCTCCTCGGTATCCTGTTTTCCAGCATTCGGTTTACGTGTCCGAACCATCTTAATTGACCTCTGTTCACGATTTGTGTAAGGGGTTCAATTTTAAGACTGTTTCGTATCGCAATATTCCGAATTCTGTCTCTCCTGGTTTTACCCTCGACTTTCCTAAGATACCGCATTTCAGTTGCCTGAATGCGGCTCTTTTCGCTTTCTTTAAGGGCCCAAGATTCGCTTCCATAAGTGAGGATAGGAACATAAATTGACTTATAAACCGCCAATTTGGTCTCTTTAGAGACTTTGTTTTTTCCTAAAAAGCTTCTATTTAGGGCGTAATAAATCTTACGAGCGGCATTTAATCTTAGGTTTAATTCCTCTCTTAGCTTGCCCACGGCATTAATCTCTACCCCTAGGTATTTAAAGGAGGATACCTGTTCGATTTGGTGACCCTTTACCATGATGCTGACTTCTATGTTTGCTGATCTGGATAAAACCATACTCTTGGTTTTATCTAAGCTTATTGCCATATTTCTTTTCTCAAGTTCCCGCGTCCAGATTTCTACATTTTCTTGAAGTTTATCTCTACTGTCCGCAATGAGAACTAAATCATAGGCAAACGAAGCATACTGGCTGAAGCTTCCAGTACCCAAAGTGCGTAGCACTGGTATGGTCCTTGCAGCATTTCATTACATCATCCATTAGCAATATGAACAGCAGTGGGCTCAAAATGTCGCCTTGTCTGACACCCATCTTAGTACAGAATTCTGAGGAGCATACATTAGATGTTCTTACGTAGTTTCTGCACGATTTATAAAAACTCTTGATTCTACAGATTAGTGCTTTGTTCACATTTCTATTGTAAAGGGCGTTCCACAGTTCTTTCCAAGGTACCCTGTCAAAAGCTTTTTCGAGATCAATAAAGCAGAGGAATAGTGGTTTATCATATTCAATGGCTTTTTCCCTTATTTGGCGAACTGTGAATATTAGATCTTGAGTGCTCCTGTTTGGTCGAAAACCACATTGTTCCTCCTCCAGCAGGGGTTCTACTTCCTTACGCAATCTCATCTCCAGAATGCGCGAGTAAACTTTACCAGGAACACTTAGCAGAGAAATGCCCCTATGATTAGAGCATTCTCTGACGTCTCCTTTATTTTTTATCTGAACAGTTAACATTATATTTCAAATATTATAATATCCCAAGCTTGTCCAGCGGTGGCCGGTGCGATACGGACGCCAACAGCTACTATGGAGACTTTGTTGGGGGATCCCACCGCTCTTCGTGGAGGTGGAAATCCTGGCAATGAAAGACTATTAACAGGCAGGTTTTTGGCAGGGTAAACGATATGGTTCATTCTACCAATCATCGTAAGGTGCTTTTAAAGGTCCATAGTACAGGTTTTCCTGCAAACAATTTTTGTTTGCAATCATTCTTAGAGTATCTCCGTCTGATGTTTTTTTTATCGAAAGATAGGTTAGGAGCTTATGAGCTTTGTGGTCAAGTTGTTTTAAGTGACGTGAATAGTCAGGTTGAGTAGACCCGGAAAGTACCTACAATACAATGTGAAAGAGACTTTACGTAATTATGGAAACTCAGAAAGCTGTACCATAGTTGTTTGCGTGGTGGATATGTGTTAAATTAAAATTGAAACATTAGAAAGAGCATTCGACAAGGGCTTTCTTTACATTGTCTGTTAGATTGCTTTCATATTGTCCATGTATATAGAGTTATTTAATAAACTAATTTGGTGAGTATACATATAACATACACTGCATTCTCACTTGAAAAATGCTGAAAGGAGATTACTCTTAGCCATTTTTGTAGAAAGTATATTGTGTTTTATGAGTAATGTCTATGTTATTAACTTAAGTTCGATCCTTTTTTTTTGTAGAGTTTAGAAAATGAGAAATAAACACTACTGCACTTTATGATGGATTAGCAGAGGACAAAATTGGACTATTACGAGATTAGATTTGAAACTTTCCGTCAAAATAGAATATGTGTAGCAGATAGGCAGCTTATAAAGGCAGTTTAGAATTAATTTTTAACATCATAAATCCTCCGGAACTCCCTAAATTCAGCGACCAGAAAATATATTTACAAAGAAAATGATACGATTTGTAAAAAAAAAAAAAAATTGGGAGCTGTTTTCTCGAGAAATATTCGAAACGGATAATTGATTTTCTTTGAATGCAAGAAGATTTCATCAAGAGGCAAACGACAATATTCTTGCGATTGAGCAAAGTAAGAAATTTAGTGATGAAAAAAATAAACAGGAAATTAATAATTAATGTTAAAATTAAAATGGCTTTCTGTGCGAGCTAATTAATAGTTTATTTTTAATTTTTTAAAGATTTCTTTCAATTCTCTTTCTTCACTTGTTATAACCAATACGGTTATTTGTGGATATAAGAGTTAAGGAATAAGAAGAAATCAAATAAAATATATCACATTTCAATTAAGATTGTGACAGCTGATGTTGAACCATCTCGTAATGGAATTTAAGACAACCAAGAATGAAAAGATTTATGAAAGAAATACCACAGAGTTTATGATTGGCTACTTTCAACTTATTTATTGGAATCATATATAGTATGTTCTCCTCGTTCTATTTTATTTCTTACTTTATAACTTCTACAAAACATGTTGGAGGATTGATCTAATTTGTAGATAGTAATGGAATATCCATTTTTAATTTATATGACTTCCTTTTTACTGGAATCCATATATAATTTAGGTTAAAAAAAGGCATAAATTCCCATGCTATGAATTGTAAATCAAATCAAATGCGACCTCAATCTGTTCTTGACATATGCCAGAATTTATTGCTTTGATTTAATAATTTTCCGGGCATATTAATGTTTTTTTTTCTTTTCTGCTTATCTCGCTGCATTTTATTACTTTTGGTGTTTAGATTTTTTTTTTTATTACTTTCACTGTTGGTGGAAAGGGGGCGATTTTAATTATATTATGTACTTTTTAGTTTCGATGTTAGAAACGGTTTTAATATTCTCTTACTGCTCGCAAGGGGAGGTAATTACGAATGTGTCAAATTTTTACTATAAATACATGTCTTGATGGCCCTTGGTTACGAAAAATTGCTTTTAGTGAATGATCTTTATTGGACAAAATATACCAAAATCGAATAAGTTATAGGGATTTCAAATCTTGCTCTGCCATTTTGATACCACCACTATATGTCACGAAGGTTTTGTGCAAAACTATCTACCGGAATGGTTACAAAAATGGGTACAACGTATCCATTTGTTTAAAATTCGTGTGCTATCTAAAAAACAAATAGTAGTGCCTATCACTTTTAAAATATATTTGGATAAAGTTTGAAAGGAAAGGAGCAGGAAAGTTGCTGGTATAGAAATGTCAACTGATGGATCGACCAGGTAGCGATAGCCCATAAACATTGATAACGTTGAATTTATAGTCAACAAGCGGAATGCAGAATACAAGGAGATTAGGAATGCAAAAGGAAGGAGAACTTCGTTTCCAAAATGGAGTAATAACTAAAAAAGGTGAACAGCTATAAGTATTTAGGTTCGCTGTTTCATAAGGATGGCTCATGATATCGAGTCTTGAGCTCAACTTAACTCATGATTTCTAAGGATAGAAAGAGACAAATATATGCAGCAATTGTGGAAAGCATAGTGTTCTATTGGAGTACATCTGGACGCCTCAATGGAACACCAGGAAATTAAAGACGTTTGAATCAGATTTCTGGAGAAGGTCGGCAAAAGTGTCATGATTGAAAAAAATAAGGAACGTAGGATTTGAAATGGGTAAGCATATTACTATCGCACCTAAAGACAGATTCTCATCTAGTAGGCCATATTCTAAGAATGCGGACGAAGGATGGCCAAAGAAATATCTAAGGTGGCAATTTTAAACCACCGTTTACAAGAAAAAGAGGAATACCAAGACCAGACTGGCATACTGGTAGCAAATGATGGTGGCGGACGTCTAGAAGATAGAAACTTCATGAGGATTTGAAAGGATTTGATTCCGTATTTGAGATAATCATAACCTTCGTTATGAGGCGAAAAAAATGGAGACCCTGTTTAAAATAAAAATATCTTGAATGACGAATAAATTTCATGATATAATTAGTTTTTATTTATTTATTTTTATTATTTTAAGGCGCGTCAACATCTATGGTCATTGGCGCCCGGAACCTTATCTCAGTGCACTGCCGGCCGGACTGTGAGCTGTAAAGGCTCCTAGGAAGAAAAAATCTAAGGTAGCAACAGCTGGATTCGAACCCGGATCCTCCTCGTGGTAGTCCAGTGTGCTAACTACTTTGCTATTCCCTTCCCTATATTTTGTTTAATAAATTTTATTATAAATAACAGCGTTTTGAAAATAAATCAATATTTTCAATATTAGCCTTTTTAGATTTCTTTTAGAACTGAGACAGACAACAGATTTTGTCGAAATATTAGACTCGTTTATGATAAAAAAAAAATAAATAAATAAATTATATATAAACTAGTTTATTTATTGACTTCAAGGTAATTAAAGATCTGTTTCGTATAATCCAATTAAATCTTCAATAAAGTAATTTACAGCAATTAAAATTTGTAATCCATTTTTTTTTTTTTTTTTTTTATACAAAACAAGTTCTAAATATTTTGCAAAGAATCCCTCTCCCGCTTCTCCCATATTTATTAAATCTTTGCTGATGAATATTGGATGTTTGAAAATTCTCATTAACTTTATTTTTTTTTTAATTAAGTACAGAAATATTTGAAAAGGTTGAAGGTATTTTTTTTTTAATCCGTTAAATTTCTTTCTAGGTTATTATAGTCTATTTGCGATAATTAGGAGATAGGAATTTGTATCACGTTTCACTAAAGAGTTTTTAGTGGTTCATAATTTAGGACAATTCTTAGTTCATTTTGAAGAACAAAGGTCAATCTCCTAGTGATCAGATAACATTAACCGTTTTAATTACAGTGTCATCTGATAAAAACTTGTTAACCATATGAATGCAAGTTTATTTTCAATTTGAATCACAATTTTTCTTTCTTACAAATGATATGAAACAAGTTTATGAAAGCCAAAACAATTTTTAATGAGACGAATTTAATGTAGATTGTGAGGAAAACATTCATGAATGAAACCGAAATAAAACAATACTAATGGGTTATTTATTCATAAAATAAAAGCTCAATTATTATTATTATTACTCCACGAGTTAGGGAGAAACCAGACGTTGAACGCTATCTAAAGCCCTTCTGAACCCATGGAGCTTCTCCAAAGAGAAACAGCAACAAGCCGGGTGTAACACCCGGGCCAAATCTAGGTAAGATTCGCAACAGTCTGAAAAGAATCGAACAATAATCTTAAAAGGAAAAAGCGTAACTTTTCTACAAACAAAGGTTAGACTAAATTCCTGACCTGATCTCACAACCCAAGAAGTCTCTCATAAATTGAATAGACTCTAAAAATCTAAAAAAAAAAAATTTCCCCCAAAAAAAATTATAAATAAAAGTGATAGGCTTATATCTTTCCAGTTAGATTCCAACTTAAAAAAAAAAAAATCGAAGGAGCCTGTTCGGTATTTAATGTAAATTCAAATTTGCCGCCAACAGCATACATTAATTTTATTTTGGAGAGGGATATTGTATTACCTTGATAATAATTTTCTAATTTATTAGGATGTATCCTAAGTGTAGAGTGATAACCTGTGCATTTTCTTCTCTCTCATTCAGGCGCCATTTTAAGTTCGAAGAAGTAAGTCGTTATGCAACACTTCCTTGAATAGGTCACAATGTAATACCTATACAATTCAGGCCAGTTTGATTGCCCTTACTTGTGAAAACCCAAGTTCGTTACTTCTAGTTTTCCTGGGTAGTATTAATAAACGGGTCCTTTTGTCGACTTAGCGGCTTGGTTCTCTCGGGCCTGCATAGGTTATTGTGAAATCACATGGTCGTTACTTCCGGTTAGTTTCCTGCCATGGAGCTTCTGGGAGCCCATTTAATTATCTACAATCTTCAGCCAAGCAGCATTGTATGGATCAACAGTCAAGAGTTACAGGCACATAAGATTTATATCCTGATTCCTATTTCTTCTCTCCACTTGTCTCCATATGGGCTAAGCACCATGGGTCTTCCAGCATTAGTCACCAGGATTCTGCGTTTTAAAATAAGCGCCATTCCTTTGGCTTTTGTAAGTGATAATAAATAGCATTTGCTACCCATTTTTAAATTTAATTTTATATTTTTTTCCATATATCTCACCCATTAATATATTATATTATTTAAAGTCCACTCAATATTTTCACTCTTCAATTTATATTTTTGCTGACTTCTATTTATAGAGCCCACCCGAGGTGTATATTATTGATTGTATTATACCCTCAATGTATATTATTAATAATCGTTCCTGTATTTACTACCTACCAGGGGTTGAGATAATAAGGTGTAAAAAGAGCTCACATTTTATTTTTTATTTCTTGTTATTCACTAAACAGAGGAAATCGCGAAACACTAGAAAAGAAAAACATTCAGTAAAGCCGCACGTCGTTTCCTCCCTATGGGTTCTGAACGAAACCTTTATGTCAAATGAGGTGGTTCATTTTTATTTTCGCCTTTAGTTATAATGTACCTCTTGTAAACAACTGGTAAAAAAGGTTGAATCCGAAAACATGGTTTCAGAAGAAGAATTCTATTTTATTCAGCAAAATTATTCACTTAAAATGGATAAAATTATTTGGGAGTATGGGGGATCATAAAACGCCAATAAAATCTTTTTTATGTACTAGATAAACAAGAGAAGAGGTTTGCCTCCCTGTTCCAAAAAGATTAATCTTTTTTTATATCTATTATTCGATAGTAATATTTTATTTTTCATAAGTTTTGTTTTCATTAGTTTGTATCATTTGTTTTTTATTAGCGGTCAAGCTCCCAATAGATTATATTTATTCGAAGTTTTTTCGCAAAACTATATAAATAAATTTTTGAACTTTGCTAATAAATTTTATTTAGTTTTTTTTGCTTGGGGGTGGAGGGAGAGAACAGAATACTATAAGAAAAGATAGTTAATTTTATCTGAAATAATATTTATTTTGTTACCGCTCAATTGAACAACAACGGCCTTTTGTGTTATAACATAAACTGAAGTAGAATTGTGAGAGAATGTGTTGAAGAGAAACGATATACCAGTTCGCGTGCCTTCTCTTCTTTTAAGGATCTGAAAGGTTTTTATTTTCCTTTTCGTCTTGATCTGCTTTAGTATCTCTCTCCTTCAATCTTGCTTTCATTCCTCTATGTTTCCTACATTGTATTTCTTAACTTCTCATCATTCCTTTTCTTTTTTTTTAACCAATCTAAAGAAAGAATAACTTTCTTCTTTTTTTTCTACGGTAACATGTTCTTTCAACATAAACTTGTAATGGAAGATCAACAATAATAGCAAAACTGTATATATCATACACAAATAATATAACATCATAATATTTCTCTAAAAGTTATTATTTATTTATTTTGTTATTTACATTATAAAGATTTTTTTATTGTTTACTTTTAATACATTTTGTATTTGATTTTGTTAATAAAGAAATATCTTTCATCATGATTTATCTTTTTAGGTTTAGATAATTACAAGAACTTCACTTTTATAATAATATCATTGTATATTTTTGAAATTGCAATAATTATCGTTTTCCTTACACTTGTCCAGAGGTGGTGGGGGGTACTTGTATATATGCACGTAATCTATTATGGCAGGCAGCTACTTCAATTGATTTACATTCTAGTCCAAAAAAATTTACAGCGCTAAGTGTAACAAAATTCCTTTATATATTATAAAACTTTGGATATTTTATCGTCACACATTCCACCAGAACCAAAGGGCGCCGCCATATCCTATTGTGCAATGTGTGCCAGGCATTTTGGCCGGGGTCTAAATTTATGTACTTTTTAATTTTATTAAATTTATAGCAATATTTCAACTTTTACAATTTATTAGTTTTTTTCATATACCTAATATTTCTTCTTTATTTAATAATTTGATGCTTGTTTTTTAAGTTCCTAAACCTAAATTATATAATTCTTCGCATTATTCCTATTATTATCATACATATATATTATTTTATAAATATTTACATATTTAGTAGTAATAATAATAATTATATTTTATGACAATTAAATAAATACAATCTTGAAACAAATAAAAAAAAGAAAAATATTCTACGGCTTGGAAACCATCAGCCGGAGGTCGATGCCAGCAAAATAACGGTTACAAGATAAATAAAGAATACCAATAATAAAATAGGCAGTTAAAATATATATATATATAATTATAGGTAGGGAAGGGATTAGCTCAGTAGTTAGCGCACTCCCACGCAGAGAACTCGAGTTCGAGTCCAGCTGTGTTGCCCTTAGATATTTTCTTCCTATGAGCCCCTAGGAGCACTGTCTTTGGTGATTGACAGTGTTGTCTCTATAACGAGAGATAAATAAAATTAAAATAAAAAAATAATTTTAGGTCACATCAAAATAAAATATAAATAAATGGGAGAAAATAAAAAAAAAACAATTGAGTATTGTTAATAATTAAAGAAATTATACTAGTCCTTCTAAGAAATAATAATAAAAATATAAACATTACAAATGCTACAGTTTGGAGAAATATGATTAAATAATTACGATATTAATATTACTAAGGTTACTAAGTTATTATTATTATTATTATTATTATTATTATTATTATTATTATTATTATTATTATTATTATTATTATTAAGGCGGATAATAGAGGGTTGAAGGTAGCAATCGTCCAGCTCAGTGTAAGGGGCGCAAACGAGCTAATGAAGGATGGGTATATTAAGATCGGCTGGGTTCGCTGTAGGGTCAAGCGAAGAGCAATAGTGCCCAAATGTTTTAGATGCTTGGGATACGGCCACGTTTCAGGAGCCTGTAAGGGCCCGGACCGTAGCAATCTCTGTTACAGATGTGGGGAGGCGGCTCAGGGGATCTTGAGGGTGGTATTGGGCAACAGACGCCAGACATCTAGTTGAGGCTATGCTGGCCAGTGAGGCCAACTGGCAAGCTGTAGCTAGGTATGCCAGGGACATTCTTCAGCGGAAGAAGCAGGACCTGGACGACTGCCAAGTAGGGTAATACCGAAGGAGATACTCAATGAGTAAAGACACGAGGCCTAGTTCTGATGTAATGCTCGTCACCAGTGAATCCAGACTAGGTCTAGCAGCAGAGGGGTGTTTTAGCCGGTAGTCTATTTTAGGAGTCCGCCGGCACAGCAGGGTCTCTGCGTGCGTAAATGCATTTCATTCACCCCTTCACAAAAAGTTATTATTATTATTATTATTATCTTAATTTAAATAAGGCGCGTGAAGCTTACCAAGTGATGCGAAGGTCAAGTCAGTGGAAGTGACCGCACATCGGATAATGTTGGCCCTTTCTCTATAAGCATATGTCGTCCATGCTAACTACAAAACGCCATAATCGTCATATCCCTTGGAACGATCGCGAGGAAGCGGACTTGTTTCGGTGGTGGAATAGCCGTTGGAATACTTGGGCATGACAATGGATGCAAGTTGGGCTTCGGAGACGTCTGTAGTGGTGGTTGGCGGATAAGGGTTAAAGAATATTGCCAGATTTAGTAGGCTATGAGCCAGGTTAATTTTTCTTTTTTGTTTTATTTTTTGTTTTCCTGTAATGGCTGTAAACTCTAGCAGACGGCTCTTTGCCATGCTTTTGTACTGAAGTATTTTAGCATCTACTGTATTATTTTTTTTTTTAAATAAAGTACTTATAATAATAAATAGTAGGCTTATGAGCAATATAAGAGGTCCCAGAGCTAGTACGCGCAGGGTGCTTATGGGTGTTAGTCACTCAGTCTTGTTGCATGGAGCTGAAGTGTGGTCAGAGGCACTCAGAAAGGAAGTTTATAGGAAGAGACTGGCACGGATCCAGAGGCTGGGAGCCTTAGGATAGCCTCGGCATACCGGACTGTCTTGGAGCCGGCGGTCTTGGTTATAGCGGGAGTTATCCCAATTGCACTCCTGGCCGATGAAAGAAGGAGAGAGTACGAAAGAAGGCGCGAGGTGGAAAAAGCGCCGGTCTCCAGGGGGGGCGCGTGCATATAACCTGTTGGAGTGGCAGTCTTCTTGGAAAGAGGATGTAAGAGGTAGATGGACGGCCAGTCTTATTACAGATGTCGGTACATGGGTAGAGCAAAGGAAAGGGAACTGGTTAAGTTTGGCGGAAGGATCCCCTGATTTGGGACAGAATATGGACCTAGCCTGATGTAGTGCTGCATAAGCGAATCCAAGCTAGGTCTGGTGACGGGGAAGGTGTTTTAGCCGGTATGCTGCCTTGCCGGGAGTCCGGCATACACGTGCGTCAAAAGCATTTCACCTCCCTCAAAAAAAAAATTTTTTATTATTTTAATTTAGGGCGCGTCAACATCTATAGTCATTCCTTTCCGGATCTCTCAATGCAGCGTATCTCCGGATAGTCGCATACAACACTATCAATCACCTGAAAGTGAGCTGCAGAGGCTCCTGGAAGAGAATAATATAAGGGCATCTCTGCTGTACTTGAGCTCCCAGGACCACTGAGCTAATGCTTTCCCTCAGATTATTATTTTAGTTTTTTGTTTAATTAAGTTCTCGGTTTTGTATGGATAATGTGTTTGAATTGAGACAGATCATGCAGAAAATGTCGGCCAGAGTTAGACAGGTCCACATGATTTTTGTGGGCCTCTCGAAGGTCACCCACGCATAAATATCACCCTCTACAATAATATTAAGATTTATGTAAAACATGGAATACATCTGATCCATTCCGAACATCGAAAAATTATAGGCAAGGTTATTGTGCTTTTCCTACACTTTTTAAAATTTATCGGAAAAAGGTGGTCGTACAGTGGCAGAATAAAGTGTGTCGCATGGAAATATCTATGGGCATAGCAGGCTGTATACATTTTTCTTTGTGGACGACCAGGTGTTATTAGAGCAGAATAAATGGGCGACCCGTTTACATCTCCTTCCAAACTGAAGGATGTATATGGTCAGTGGAGCTGGAAATTAACTCTTAACATGACGGAGGATCTGGTAGTAGGCCGTACCAAATGCTCCACGAACTGACCCTGGAAGATTCAACAGTCCAAAGGGTGGATAAGTTTAAATACTTTATTTAACAAAGAAGGGACGTTACTGAAAAAAAAATATATAGTAGAAGGAGAGCTATCCGCCTGTTGTGTGGACTGTTGTGGAATCAAAGATAGACGCCTTCAAAGACTCCGCGGTCATTAAGTGTATAATTCTATGTGGATAAGACCATGGTCGCTCACAAAAGCAGCACACATAAGGTGAAGCCAACGGAGATGGATTTTGCTATTCAGATTAGTGAGAATAAGATATGAGAATATTAGAAGTGTAGCTGGAGTCATCCGAAATTTTTTAGGGAGAGTTGGAGAAATTGCCCTTATTGCTTAAAGATAGGTAGCCCAAAAGGTTGCTGGAATGAATACGTCTAGGCAAAAGGAAAATAGGCCTAAAGGAATAGTAGTGCTAATGACAGGATGGGGATTGACACCCAGCGATTGACAGAGATTTGGAGAATTTTGATTTGCCGGCAACTAAATGGAATGTGCCCTTATAAGTATAAGTAAGTAAGGTAATTTCTCGATATGCTATGATGGAAAGTAATGGGCTTGATTCCATTGATTGGCTAAGGAGATTTTTATATTAGAATATCATCTCTTTTTAAAATATCTTGGAATCATTGAGATGGGTTTCATGTAAATTCTGCAATATTCAGTGAATTTTCCTGCAGTCATTCAATACAAGGGTTCCATTATAGTTCAGCCTATGAGAAAAGTCTGAAACTGTTCATAACTTAGATCCAAGAAGTTCTTATAAACGTCAAATATGCAGTATTCTTTCACATATTAGTAATAAAAATCAATCAAGAGAAAAAAAAAATCCTTAAAAAACAAAATCTGATCCTTCAAATATTAAATATTTTATTAAAAAGAAAGAAGAAAAATAAAGAAAAATGATATTGAAAGGACGTTAAAAATATAGTCTCATATTAAATATATCGGTATACTTTATGTGAATCAGTTTTATGTTGTGAATAGGAGAATATTGCTGCTAGTGCACCCTTTCCACTGGATTGAAAAAAAACATCAGGTCAAGTTCATTTGTCCGGCCAATAAAATAAGAATATTTCTAGAGATTATTATTATAAATAAAAAATAAAAAAAGAAGAAGATATGGCTGTCCATAACGAAATAACAACATAATAACATTAAAATAGGAAAGAAAGGTTCTTTATGGTGCAAGTCTGGAAGGTTAATATAAAATATTTCTGGAAGATGAAAAAAGAAACCTCGACAAGAGAAGAAGACCGAAGGGAAAAACCAATATATATACTGTAGAAATAAAGCATTGCTTTTATATTAGAACAGAAAGGGGGAGTTTTAGTATACTTTGGTACAGTTGGTGCTGTGGATTAATATGAGAGATCTTGTTCTTTCTAGATCTCCCATCGTCGCACTAATCCTCACAATACAATAGAGATGGTTGTTATAAGTTTATATTTACAGTGAATTACATTGAAGTATTTTTTTGTTAACCTTCCACAGTCAGTTGTTTTTTTTTTTAACTGCTCTATTATTATTATCTTAAATGGTGCCAAAATTAATTAAAAAATCTTTGACATTACAATTGCTTTTTCGATTAAGACTATCTGCTTTACAAGATCTTAATTATACGCTTATCACATTTATATTATGCACATTATCTTGGTAATTGTAAAAAACATTTTTATCGAGCTTGCCCGAAATAAGGAAATCAAATTTATTAGCTTTGTGCTTAGACAGTGAAATTTTGTAGCTAAAAAAAGCGTATGATGTGAAATACTCCTACGATTTTTTCTTAGTGACGTAATTGCAATTTAAAAAAAAAAATTGCCCAATTTCTTCAAACTGAAATTTACTGGATGCAGTAAATTCCTTACCAAAATTTCAGGAATAAATATGATGTCACTGTAGTCTAACGGTCACCTTCTAAAATCAACAACCAAATCTCAAAATCTAACGTCCTTAACATCCTTTGAAATCGATTCATCCGGAAACCAAGTTTCATATAAAATTGTTAAGATTCATATAAAGTAAAAAAGTAAAGTAAAGTAATGCCTATTTTTTTCAGGCGGGCTTAACGTCCAACTACCAATTCAGGTGTCTTGGACGGGGGCGGAAGCACCTACTTTACTATTAACATTTTTTAAACAAATATAAAATTTAGCAGTTATACGCTGGACTCGAACTGGGGTCCTCCCACTTACAAGTCCATGCTCATAACCACTACACCAACACCATCCCTTTAAGATCCCTATACTGGCAATATTATTGCAGTTTTCAAGAAAATTACTTTTAAAAACTCAGCAAACTATTCTGAAATGTGTCCCGTCCCTACATCCTCTTAACCAATTTTCTCCAAATTTGGAATTCTAGTGATACTTTAATGCATCTTAATATTATTATATAAGTGAAGGGAACAGAGGAAAAGCTTAACAATGCAATTCCCTCTAACCCTATGAAAATCAGTTTCCTGAAACAAAAAATGTCAATTAAAAAATGATAGGCCTTATATAATGGATGTGATCTCAAATCTGAATTAATGTACGTACTTGGTACGGTCAAAAATAATAAAGCCCCCGGACAGGACAGGATTCCTTATGAGTTCTATATAAAATAGCCCGGATAATTGTTTAGTAGAATACTACACTTATTTAATATATTTTACGAAAAGGGTCAAGTACCTGACTCTTTTAAAGTCTCGATCATCTTCCCTTTTCTATAAAAAAGGCAGTATGAGTGAAGTAAGCAGTTACAGGGGCATTTCCTTTTGCAATACATTCGCTAAATTGTTCACCGGCCTTTTATTGGACAGATTAGTAAAATGGGCAGATGCACAGAATATAATTGGTGAGTTTCAGGCAGCTTTTAGCAGAACATACTCTACGGTAGATCACATAATAACTTAATGAGTATAATAAAAATAAGGTTAAATAGAAAACGGCAATAGGTCTATGCGTTCTTCGTTGATCTGTCGGCGGCCTTTGATCGTATAGACCGCCATGCATTATTTTATAAGTTGTCCTGTCTCGGCGTCTCTACTAAATTTTTAAATATTTTGAGAAATCTCAATAATGGAACATCAGCATCTGTTTGGTGTCACAATGGATTGTCGGGGAGCTTTGGATCCGAGGTGGGTGTTAAACAGGGTTGTATGTTGTCCCCCCTTTTATTTTCTCTTTTCTTATTTGATATTGAGAGTTGTATGAATGGAGGAGTTCAGGTGCAAAAAACACTGATTAAAATTTTGGCTTATGCGGATGACCTCGTATTGTTAGCCTCTGACAAAGTATCGCTTCAGAATATGATATACTCGTTTGAAAATTACTGCTCTTTGTAGAATCTAAAAGTTAATTTGGCCAAATCTAAGGTCGTTATATTCAGAACTGGTGATAGGCCAGCTGGGCGTGAAGTGTGGTAGTTCAACAAACAGAAGATTGAAGTAGTGAGGCAGTATAAGTATTTGGGAATGTCCCTTACATCAACATTAAATTTAGAAGAACATTTTAGTGAAAGATGCTCAAAGGCCAGATTTGCCCTCAATACTTTCAATAACATTATAAACAGTAAAAAGGTACCTTTTACTTCTAAATTGCAAGTATATAATGCAGTGTCGCGGGCCATAGTATGTTACCGTTCTCAAGTTTGGGGTTGCAATATGTACGATAAAGTTGAAGTATTGATGAAATATTTTATTAAAAAAAGCTTACAATCTGCCATTAAATACCCCGGACTTTATTTTATATTTACAAACAAACGAAATGCCAACCATTCTATATACCGTTAAAAACCATCTAAGTTACATCTATCGATGCCAACAATTACGCTCTTATAGATATCCAAAAATTCTAATAAATGAATTAATAGCGAAAAAAATCTTTTTTTACAAAGAATGGGAAAAGCTGAGTTCAGTATACGGGTTCTCTCTAGAAGAATTAATCAATCAGAAGTCAAAAATTAAAGACATTTTATCAAATATTAGAATAAAATTAATAAATGATTTTAAAATAAAAGTTCAGAATAGCCAACGCCATACAATATATAAGAAATTATATTTAGAATGTAATCTTTTATACAATACACTAGACTCTCAAACCGTAGGCTGGATCATTAAATGTAGGGGGGAATTATTATATTTAAATAAATATTCATTTGGACATAGAGTTAAATTATGTTCACTGTGTAATCTTGAAGAAAGAGTTGAAGATGTTTTTCACTTTATTGCTATTTGCCCTATCCTAAAAGAATTTAGAATACAGTACTTTAATAAGAAAATATTAACCTATGAGGAATTTATTACTATTTTAAATGGGAATAACTGGATGAATCTGGTTAAATATTGTAAACTAACCTGGGCATACAGATACATGTTGGTAAAAGAATTCAACCATTTGAAGATAAAGAGAAGTTTTGCCCTAATCCCATATACATTACGTTTGTCTGTTTTTGCTTTACATCTTTTTACTTTATCTTTAACAATTTCTGTTTAATGTTTGCGGTTTTGTACCTCGGTGAATTTTTCGTTTTTTCATTTTTCTTTAAGTCTACCAATTTCATTTCTTTTCTTTAATTCTCCCCTCTTTATTTTTCAGTTTAATATATGTATTAATTGAATGATGTATTGATTAAATATATATATTAATATGAAAATAATATAGTTCAATAATTAATTAATATAATGCATATAATATAGTTAATTGCAAGATAACTCTCGGACGGTCGACATGACCATGAGTAAGTCTGTCACTAGAAAATTTGTATTTTGTTCATTCTTTGTAATATTTGTTTCAATAAAGACGTTATTATTATTATTATTATTATTATTATTATTATTATTATTATATTATTATTATTATTATTATTATTATTTATTATTATTATTATTATTATTATTATCATGGATGTGAGAAAGAGAGGAAATTAGCGAGAATGGATTTAGGAATGAGATTAGAAATAAAGTAGATGATATGCTGAACACTGTATAATAAATAGAACTCACAATCTGCAAGACTTTACAATTAAATAGAAGTTAGGTAACGAGAATAATAAAGAGACAAAGACTGGTTTAATAATAGTAGATAGGTTGCTGACTGGATATACTGTTGTAAACTGTCGTGAACTGTTTTGCCGTCTCTCTATTAATATGAATCGAATTCTCCCTCTCCCTAGTCTAGCTTAGGTGTGGAGTAAATAACGTTTTATTCTTTTTATGTCTGCTTCTACTGCTCTTCGGATCCTATGAATCTTTAATGATTTGGATCTCATTACTACATTTATATACATAGATAGTATCTGAAGTTTAATGAAAATCGTTGAAATTATTTTCGAGGAAATCACAAAAAATCTGAAAAAAAAATATCTATAGACATTTATTTCTGAGGATTTACACCAAAACCTTCAAGTTAGATGCAGAGGAGATCTAATCGACCAAAATGGGATATTAAATTCGAGCTTTCTGTGCTTTTTCCTTTAAAGTACCACTTCAGTACAATGTATGGTTCTGCCACTTATATATTGAGCTACATTAGAAGCATTTGTTTTTGTTGTTCGAATTGTGAAATTTGAAGAAAATAGGTTAACCGGAAGGAATCTACTTTACAAAATAGATTATTGAGTTTGTTTTAGAATTCTTTCTAAACCGCTACAAGGTTTTTCTTTAACCTTTCTATGCTAACTGCAGGTTATAAACATATCACTTTTATTGGTAACTTTTTTCGGAATAATGGATTTCAGGGGTTTCTGACTACAATCTCTGTGACCTTGAATTTGTGGATGAGTCCGCAATGCTGGATAACATCTGGTGTTTTATCTGTCGTAGCATGTACATTTATATTGTTCCTGATCTGTTTTGGATTTTCATCCATCGTTAGAGCAAATTCACCAAGTTCGTGTGGAGAGTTCACTTCAAAGGTAATGTTTCTGTTACACTCACAATTGTTGGTTCACTAATATATGTAATCCAGTTGATAATATATATGTACTTTAATTTGTCTTTTTCCAGGTATTACATGTAATATCCAGGTAGAACCAATGATATTACATGTAATATCCAGGTAGAACCAACAAGTGTGAGTGTAAAAGAAATATTACGTTGAAGTGAACTCTCTACACGAACTTGGTGAATTTGCTCTGACGATGGATGAAAATCCGAAACCGGTCAGGAACAATATAATTCTGCATGTTACGACAGATAAAATACAAAATATCTGTGACGTTAAATTTCCAATATTATTGACGCTTCCTGCTGGCCAAAAATGTAATCATTCTCTCTCTCTCTGCCTGCCCTAGATAGGTCATGTACTCTCACTTATATTTAGAGCAAATGAATAAAATTTCAAAATTAATGGAAACTGCCATTTTTTAGTATTATATTATTATTATTATTATTATTATTGTATTAACTAGAGAAAGTCGTGTGAGTGATTCACACCAGATTTTTTTTCTGAATTCAATGGGCTGACCCGTAGATAGGTAGAAGAATCCAGCCTCCCAGTTTCTAATAAAAGCCGTTGCGGCTTTCTTGGCATATATTTTGTATTTGTTTTGATTACCGCCAACTTTAAGTTTCAGCTGCTCCATTATTGTTGGCTATCCCCCACAGTTCCTAGTTCATGTATTCTTTTAGGATCCACAATAATTGTCTTCTTCTTTTTTTTTTAAATCCGAACCCCGAATATCTAGATTATTATTAAATATATTTTGTAAAATGTATTTATATTCCTATTCCGTTGTAAAAAATGTACATTTGTTTATAATTTATGTTTATGTATTTAATTAAGCATAGACATTTAAAAAAAGTTTGTTTATAAAATTGCACTTATATTAAGCGGGCGTTACGAATTTTTATGCGAAAAATGGGGCATATTCATAAAAAATTTGGAAACCATTGATTTTTTGTTAAGCTGTTTTATAGAAATGTTTCAGTTTCAAAATTTGGGTATTAACTTCGGATGAAATTCCTTTATGTGGTGAAATGTTTTGGGTGTGTTAAGTTGTTGTGTAGTGGTACTTGTGTAGCACGAGCGGTTTTGTAAAAAAGGGCTTGTAAGTATATATGTTTAAGAGAGAAGTATCAAAAATAAGAAAGTAGTCACCACTGCTAACAATAAATATATTCTAATAAAATAATAACTATAAGTTATTTGCAAAGATATTATAAACTTATTATATATTGTGGAACTGCACTGATTCTAAGATAGCGATTCCTGAAGTGTTCTGCTTCGGTGTCTACAACAAACCGTCTTGAAGGAATGCCTTCTAATTGTTCGTTCAAATCTTTTCAAATAATTCTGGTATATTTGAAGGGAGTTTTATTGTTTTGCCCTAACTGTTTCTTACCCTTTGTCTCTTGGTTTGCATTGACCTAGATTGTAGTATACCTGGCTCTATCCCCATCACTAAAATACACTATTTAAACTAGCTAATTTTCACAAAACTGCTTTCTAAAACTATTATTTTTCCATTTCGTTCTTCCACTACAATGGCTAGGGATTTCATCTGGAAAAGAGCATCAATTATTTCGAATTTATGCTACAGTTGAATCACACCGAATCCCTCTTCATTTTTTTGTAACTCCTACATTTTTTTTTTGCATTTAATTGATAATATAATGTACTTTATTTTTTTTTTCTTGTTCCAGGTATTACATGTAATATCCAGCAGTGTAACAGAAATATTGGATTATTCAGTGGCCAATGTTTTAGTATTATTTACAAATTTCTTTATTATAATCAGTTATCCAATTAATTTTGCCATATATTGTGGTATGTCAAGACAATTTAGAGAAACATTTAAAGAATTATTTATAAGAGGTGCTGTGCAAGTTACCAGACGAAATGGTGGAGGTAGTTCCAAATATTCTCTAGTTAATGGACCCAGGACTTGTACCAATGAAACCGTCCTTTAAAGGTAATATTTTTATTTTATCAAATTTCGTTTTGAAAGTTATATTTAATTAGTTTTATTGTTTATATTGGAATGTATAGAAAAAAAAGATACTATTTATTTTAAATTACAGGAAAATTGGCACTAAGTAGAAAATGTCTGTTTCTGATGTGAAATAATCACACAAATTTCTTTTCCTGCAATTATTACACTAATTGATGAATTATTCTTCAATCTTGGGATTTTCATTAAACATATAATTAGCCATAGCATTACATAGAATATGGATGTAGTTTAGAATATAAGGACCACATTGTCAGGCAGGGCGACTTTCAGACAACTCTCAGCAAAACTTATAACGGCAATTTTAATGTGGAACTTGAATCGTCCAGATCCATAAAATAAATTGTCCTGTAAAAATATTTCTAAAGTGATTGGTTTATGCAATTATCATTTTACATTTTATCGAAATCAAAGCCATTTTCAAACAACCTCAAAAGACTTAGGAATCTGTTCAGTAAAATTCGCCCTTCAAGATGTAATTGATTTTTTTCCAAACTTTGAATTATATTCGGTATTTTATCCGTCTATATTATTCGGTTTTATATGCATATTAGTTTTGTTCCTGACCGATTTCGGATTTTCATCCATCGTCACAGCAAATTCACCAAATTCGTGTAGAGAGTTCACTTCAACGATATGTTTCTGTAGATTCACACTTGTTGGTTGTATATATGTGGGAAAGTTATAAGGTTATGTTATTGTGTTTGTTATTCATGACAAAATGGAATTATTATAAATCGTACGTTATAAAATAGTGTATAATAAATAGCATGTTTTGAAGAATACTTTATAACTAAATTTTAAATAGTGTTGTTAAGTGTGCTCAGTGTTTTATCAAGTCATTTTTATTAGGGGGGGGGGGGGATAAGTTATTTGAAGAGTAAACTGTACTAATAAGAATAGATAAATTTTGAGGAAAGGTTGAATTTTAAAGAAAGGCAATGCAAAGTTTATGGACAGTGAAAGGCTTGCACAAGTAATAAACAAATGTGAAATAGAAGCAGGGTTAACACAAGAGAATATGTAAGTAAATTGATAAAACACTGACCACGTTGTAAATTGAACAACACCATTAAAAATTTAGTTATAAAGTATTCTTCAAAACATGCTATTTATCATACACTACTTTCTAATGTCTAATCACAGTTTATAGTAATTCCACTTTGTCATGAAACACACACACATAGTAACATAACCTTATAACCTTCCCACATATATACAACCAACAAGTGTGAGTCTACAGAAACATATCGTTGAAGTGAACTCTCTACACGAACTTGGTGAATTTGTTCTGACGATGGATGAAAATTCGAAACCGGTCAGGAAAAAAAGTAATGTGCATGCTACGACGGATAAAATACCGGATGTTATACCGCATTGCGGACCCACCCATCCACATTTTGAATTATTCCTTTTATATACCTTAATACTAAAAAAATTTAAGATTTTAATGAACCATGGTAATCAAATGAAATGAGAAATGTCAATTGGCCCTTTTAAGGATGGTGAAACTTACAGATACAGAACTTTGAGGTACATAGAAATTACAAAAATTATTCGGCACTAGTAAAAACGAAAATAATGTTGTTAACCGTTTTAAACGAATCTATTTTATTACTCTTACAGTTTATTTCAAATTCTAGTTCTTCTGTTGACGGATATTTTTAGGAGAAACTTTACTTCATCAAATATGGTCTTATGTATCATCAGTCATCATGGATTGTTGGAACCAATAATGGTACAACAATTTTTGTTTTTACCTAATATTTTTCTTACATCATCACTTAAACCTTCCACTGTGTCTTTCTTTAAAAGTGAGTAACTCTCATTTGTGAATAAGCAGAGTGGAGCTCTTCTGTTACCCGGACATGTAGAGAGGGGCAATGAGTGGGCGGACGAGTTGGCTAAGGTTTTTTTTTTTTAATCCTACGCCGGATACTACTTCCTTATCGGCAATTAAGTTTCGGGCAGGCCAATATCTTATAGAGGTTTCCGTGTAACTTAAGTTTTCTTTACTCTCACCCAATTTACTACAATTCTTTAAGTGGGTGGCGTCAAAAACTCCCCCCTCGCAAAGAGGACATGTCATTTCATTTAATATTCCTAGCCTAAATAGATCGCAAGGCAAATAATCGTGGCCTGTCAGGATTCTGAAGTTAGCCACAACACAGTGCGTGGCAAAGAATGTGGAATATTTTCCCTCAACAAGCAGCCGCAGCGCTTCCCCTCCATATTGGAATAGTGGAATCAATTGTCGTGATTCTTGAGGTATGAAGTTAGATGTTTTGACGAGGGATTTATTAGGCGGAAGTTAGTTTAGAGAGTTATTGCTTGAATTACTAACACTGAATTTATAAAAATAGAATATATTTTAACAATAATATGAATGAGCCTAATGGTTACTACAATTAATATGATTTGATAAAAGTAAATAAATAATTTTAAGAGTTAAATAACAAACAATTTAAAATGATTATAATGAATAAACTAATATGCACAACTATGAAAATAATTATAACATAAACCTTGTATAGGGACGCGCTCGGAACTCAAGCATAACTACTGCTGTAAAATGATACTGATATATAACGATGTGGCTACTCGTATAATAATGAATGATATAATGAACCCCTCTTCCAGTGGGGCGAAGTTTCTATTAGTCTTACTCACACACTGTCAAGTGTGTAAGTAAGTTCTCACACTAAGACATCTCTAGTAGCGTGCGACCTTGGTTAGGTCGGCGACCAGTGATTCAGGTCAGTGGCCAGATTTGGTCACCCATCGGCGACTTTCAGAGACCAGGTGGCTTCTGTTCAATAGACAGGGCTTTATCGGTGCTTGTCTTTGATACGTTTGTATTGAAAAGGCAGCAGCCGGCTGTGGGGCCACTAGTTATAAATTATTCTTTCCTTTTGTTAAATTTTGTGAAGGCTTTGACATTGCTATGTCATTACAATATCCATCGACCATTTATGGTTCACCCTATTGGCAAACACCGCCCGGATTTCCGCTTTGGCAGTCCTTAGCGATCTAGGTATAACCGGTTGGTTCAAGTAACAGCCCTTTTTAGCCAACTGATCGGTTATCTCATTTACAAACACTCCGCAATGTGCTGGAACCCATTGTATCATTATTGTCCACTTCAGGCAGTGCAATTCGTGGAGATGCCATCTGGCTTCTTCCTGGTACACCATGTCAGGGGAGTTGCCATTTATTAAAGCTATGATGGCAGCGTATGAATCTATCAGTAACACTACCTTGGTCGGATTTAATTTATGGAGTCTGAGAAAGGCTTGCCTTAAAGCAAACATTTCTGCAACAAAATTTGTAGCCTTTCTTTGATAAGGAGTTGGCTAAGGTGGGATCCTCACTACTGTGTTTGTTGTTCCGAGCAAGCACTAGCCGTCACCATACTATTTTGCAACAGGGAAGTTAAACAATCGAGGATTAAGTAATTGGAGAAGCACTGGAGAGAAACGGAAAGTTGTCTCCAGGCTAAGAGTCATAAAAGGTATGAGATAAGGGATCTTCTTTCCCTGAGTAGGGTAAAACCGAGAGTCATAGACGGTGTATGGATGGTCCGTCTTGTTCTTTGGCAGAACATTTAGTTCTTTGTGTTGGAATTGTGCCGAAGGAATCAAACAAACGGTGCACCACTACCTAAGTCAGTATCCCCGTTTCACTAATATTAGGTCCCGCATATCTAGGAGGCCAGCTCTCTAAGGGAATACTGGGGTGAGGCTTCTTAGGAGCGATTTGGGGGGGGGGGGATAAGAACTTATATAGGCTTAGTTCCTGAGCCTTCAGGCACCAATTGTAATAATAATTTAAACCTAAAAATACTCAAGTTTTCTTTTGGGTCACACCATTTATAATATTTATAAAAGAATTATAAATTTAAACGAAAACTGGAATGAAGACGTTTAATAGGCGCTTTATTATGTTTCGCCTATTACTGATCAAATTTAAACTAATGTTTATAATATGAAAACGTTCCTATTGGAATGCAATAATATCATATAAACTTCAATAGTTGTGATAAAAGTTCTTGCAACAACTTTAGATAAATTAGAAACTGTTCGTGGCCTTTACCATGGGTTCTTTAAATAACCATTGATAAATTTAGGAAAAACCTTGGTTAGACAAAAACACATGATGTGTGTGTGTGTGTGTGTGTTAAGTAGACATTTAGTTTAATAGTTTATATTTAGTACTACTATTCTAAAAATCAGTTAATGTTAGAAACAACATGCCACTATCTCTATTAATCACCAAGACAGATTTTGTCTTTGGAAGCGCAGAATGTGTGGTCTGGCCTAAACTTATAATAGACGCACATTCCTAAAATACGACCCTTCTCTAATCAAAACCTTAAAATTTCTCATTCGAATTTAAAATTATGTTTATAATGATAAATTATAAAATTTATCATTGAATAATGCAACATTAGAGGATTGGGATTGTAGGCGATAACTTTCTCCGCAGCAGCTATTATATCGGAATAATAATAGAGAAAATTAATTTGAGAATAATCAAATTCAATTATTCGAGAAAACTTTCGAATAGAAATATAGGTGTTCGGTATTTATCCATATTTGAATTTGCCGCCGTTAAAATACAATAATTTATAAATCTATAGGCAGTGTCCTAATTGTAGAGAGGGGGTAGTCCCTTTAAAATTGCCCTCTCTAGGACAGTCACTCGTTAAAACTCACACAAGTAAGGTGTCCGTGTAAATTGTCTACTCAATTTCGACTTTGCGCTTTCCTTCCGTGAAAACCCATGAATTGCCACATCTGGTTTTCCTCGGGGTTAGTGTTAATAAGTCACTAGTTAATATTCAGACAAGTAAGGTGTATGTGTGCAATACGTAATTTGCCTTTGCCTATGCAATTTAGACCACTGCACTCTCCTTCCGGGAAACTCATGTGTTGTCACTTCTGGTTTTCCTCGGGGAATTAGTGTTAATAAGTGAGTCACTATTTTACACTCGTACGGGCAATATATATGCAGTAGACAGCACCTTCTACTTATACAGTTTAAACTACTTCCGCTTTCCTTTTCGTGAAAACCCATGTGTTGCCAAATCTGGTTTTCCTCGGGGTTAGTGTTAATAAGTTGAATTCTTGTCGAGTGAGTGTCTCCGGATTCTCCCGGCCTGCTAAGGTTGATTGTACAAGCACATAGTCTACTTCCGGTTGCTTCTCCGGTCTTACAGCTTTCCTGGAGCCCGTTTAAATACTTCATCTATTTTCATCAGCCGTACTGTGGCGTGTGGACAACGACGCTGGAATTACAGGCATATGGTTCTTTTTTGTTTCCTTTCCTGTCTCCTATTTCCTTGAATTCCCCATATGGGCTGAAAGACTTCAGTCGGACCACACTAACTTTAAAGGTGTCTGTGTTTAAGGTAAGCGCCAATCCTTTTGGCTTGTGAATAGAATAAATATTTTTGCTACTCATTTTGCATTTATTTAATATTCATTTTGTTCATGTTATATGAGCCCATTGGCTCACTCTTTACTCTTTACTCAACATATACAGTCCACTTAATATTTTCACATATACTTTATTTCACTTAATTTTATTTAACAGAACTCACTTTTTAATTTCGTTTATTATTTTATTTCCTGTTTTTTACCAAACAGAGCCTACCAGAGGCCCCACAAACTTTACCCTTAACGTGGTAAATGTTATTTAATTTTTTATTAATTTAATATTGTGTATTTTTTGCGAGTGACTGACCTAGAGAGGGCAATTTTAAAGGGACCTACCCCCTCTCTACAATTAGGACACTGCCTATAGATTTATAAATTATTGTATTTTAACGGCGGCAAATTCAAATATGGATAAATACCGAAAAATAGGTAAAAAAAAAAGCAAGGAATCTTCTCACACATTGCGTCGATTCACGAATTTATTCACTTATAGTAACTCTTAATAATGATAAAGATCCATTAGCTCGACGCAGGCTTCCATCATTTAGCTCCAAAGATTATTCTAGGGTTGGGTGGCTAAATTTTAGTTGTTCATTTTCCTGCAGGATTGACCAAAGTACAGTGAAGAAGCTGGATCTTTGTGGTGTGAATTATAATAACATCTGTTTGTTGCCATAAACTTGCTTTGAATCTTTGAATGCATTTTGTTGTCAAAGTTTATCTGATTGCAAAGTCAGTAAATTCATTCCAGATTATCAAAAATGCAATTAACAATCTCCTTCTATGTATTTCAACAATCTCCTTTCTCTCCGGCCTGAGAAGATTTTGCAATATTTAATTTTGGCAATTCCAGGGAGAACTGCTATTAAAATATATTAATGCATTCTCAGTTTTAAGATTTTTTTTGTCTACTTAATTATATAAGGATTATAAAATTATATAACCATTGTTTTTAACAAAACTGTTGTAATCCTAAAGTATAATTTTCTAAATACTTTTACAAATTTAGCCCATTTCTTTTTACTTTCTCTTATTTTTTTTTTTGATCCTTAGGAGTTTAGTTTTTAATGCTTTTGCAAAATTCTGTTATTAATGCGTTTTTTTTTTTTTTTATGAGTCTCTTAAATAAATCACATGCCAATAAGGCTGATTTTGTCTCATTTCTTGCAAATTCTTGACATAATCCAGTAAAAGCAGAGGCAAATAGGTTTCTATATAGAAAGTTATTATATGTTCAATTTTAGCCTTATATGAGCAAAGAATATATATACAGAACTTATTATACGAAATGCTATTAGTATTATTATATATATATATATGCAATAGAAATAAAGTAACAAATACGAGTATATAAGGATAATAAAGTTGTTGACTTGATAAAGGTTGTATTTTGTAGGATATTCAGATATAGGAGAGGGGATATTATTAAGTCCTTTTATGTATGTAGATTATATATATCAGAATTTATTGATGAAATTCTAATATATACAAGAGGATAAAAATTGGAAAATATATATACAGTAAACTATAAAATTATTATGAATAAAAAGGTATAAAGAAAATAAGTTTTGAGATAGATCATAGTTATGAATTAAAGTGTAGTTTGAGCATGGTAAATAGTGGTTGTCTGACATGTTGTGGCTCATATAAAGAATAAATTGTCTGATAGTACGTAGTACCAGCAGGGAACACTAGTTGCGCACACGTTCTTTTCATAATATAGTATATTATGTGAATTTCACATACTATCTTACAGGATATTTTATACAGTGAACTTCATGCTTGCCTTTAGACCATTATTTCAGAATACAATAATTTATATCAAATTAAGTTGAATTTATTATAATTTAAAAATCATGATACATATATATTACTCATCCCGTATTTTATTTTTTATTTTATAGGTAAATTAACAAGACAATTTACTCATTATTTCTATTAGTTTAACTAATTAATAATGTTAATTAAACTGGTGGTAGACATTAGCCGCCGAGACTCGGTCCAACATCGCTGCTCAAAACAGCAAAACTGCAAAAAAAAAAAAAACAAAAAAAACAAATTGACTGGAATTTGAAAATGCTATGAAGCATTTATATCACAAGAAACATTCCGAAATATTTGTGTCCGTCCATTCATTGCTTATAATGAGAGAATTAAATTAAGATAGATATATGTTTATTACTGATCATTAAAATACCTTACGTTAAATAACTTAGGTTAAAATAATTACATTTAATCCGCACCTCTTAATAATACAACTGGTTCTCTCAATTCTCTGACCTCTTTTGCAAAAAATTAACTATAGTCATATCATATCAGAAAGAGGACCCGTCCAAATTAAAAAAAATCTGGTTATGAAACACTCACACAACTTTCTCTTACTCCAATGCTCAAAATTATAATTGACAAATTTTATAGTTTGTGTACCAAATTTGATGAAATTCGTCGAAAACTGAAAAAACTGTCCAGTAAAAGAGCACTTCCGGTTTACTAATTTTCTTGAAACTCTGAATTTTGGCCATCTATTATTTCTAATTAATTTTGTTTGGATGATAGAATCGTATATCAACTATGATAGCACTTTAGAGAAAAACATAGTCCCCTAAAAGTGCCCTTAAATGAATTTCCCCAGAGAAATGTTTTGAATAAAAATTGTACATCTTTTGTATGTGTAGTTTATACACCATGTTTGAAGAAAATTGTCGGAGCCATTTTTGAGAAAAACGCAAAAAAGTAAATAAAAAAAAACAGCAAGTAAAGTGGTACTTCCGGTTGAGGAATTTTGACAGATGACCCACTGTCAGATGCCATGGTGATATTTAAACGGAATATTAAGTTTCAACTTTCTACGGTTTTTAGTTTTTGAGCTATGCTGTTCACATACACATACTTACACGCACACACACACACACTCTATTTGCTAAAAACGACTTTTTTGGACTCAGGGGGCCTCAAAACGGATATTTCCGGTGAAAACTCGATATCGACAATTTGACACTGTTACAATACTTCCTCTTTCTAGGAGGAGTAAGAGAAAGTGAAAGAAACTATTAATTCTTACTAACTACAAAGAGTACTTAAAATTAAGAGGTGTGCAATTACTGCACAAAGGAAAATACAACCATTCTTATGTTAAAATATATGAAGCTAATATTACTATCAGTCCCCAGAACATTCTTGTCTTAAACTTTAATATTCCATTTAACATAACGGAGTTAAATGCCCAATTAAAACTATCCGGAAGCTACCAAATTAGAATAACTTAACAAAAATTCTATCTATTTAATTAATCCCCGTGAAATCTGCTCCGCCTGTAATCTTAATACTTTAGAAAAATCTGTACCATTTAACTGTCATCTGCCCAATATATTCTCCTATACATAACCATTATGTAATTCCTTTTGTCACCTCCATAACGCCACATCATTTTCCTACCATACTTTCCTCAAGCAAGCACTCCCAAATAAAGCATCTCTACTACTCTACGTTATTAATTGTCTGAAAATTAGATCTTTTATAATAAATGAATAAATATATAATCATTAGAAATTATCATTAACACACTCAGTTATTATTGAATCTTGATTCTTAAACTTGAGTATATTGTTGCAGTCATTAACGTATAAACACTGTAACTATTGATTAACTTATAACTGCGAAGTACGCATATTTTGCCTTCTCTTGTATGTCGCTTTTTATTTTAATTTTTATACATTTTTTTATAATTATCGATGTAAGGATATGTGCTTCTCATTTTTTTATTTTTACTCTTTTATTTTTCTACATTGTTAGAAATTAGTAATTTCTCTTTCACTTTTCTATTATTTAATTTTTCTATTTCTAATTTGTAAGTTTTACGTTTATTGTAAATTTTGGGTTATATTTTTTGTAGTCTTTTTTTTTATTTATTTATTTTTTATCCTTACTCAAGAAACTACATACAGACACCCAAAACTAACTTTAAATCACTTCTCAACTGCTGAATCCACTTCGACATAGTTACTGAACTCGAACAAGTGTACTAATTTCCATCGACTTTAATCCCTTAATCCAAACTTCATTTTCCAGTAGTTACTCCATTTTACCACAGAATAGTCTTCTCCAATTTTCAAGTTCCACTTAACAGTGACTGGCTTCAAACCCACTAAATGACTATAATCTCATTATAATCAATTATCCATGAATTTCTTCCGCTGTGAGATATCTTCTTTTTTGACTTTAAGATGACCATTTGCTTGTAGCTCCATTTTGTAGTAATGGAACTTCAGTCGTAAATTGTGATTGTATGTAAACTATAGATCAACCATGGTAATATTATAATATTGGATAAACTCTCTTATTCGCCACAAAAATATTTAAAAAAATCGTAATATATTTAAAAATTTATAAAAAACAAAACTAATAATAATCAGTTATTAAACTTTCAACGACCTTTCACTTTCTACATTATTCAACATCCGGTGGACAAATTTTCTTAAAAATTGAAATATTTGGCAATAATATATTATATGACCACTATATACGGGCATTTTAAAAGTAATTCGTCACAGTTTCTCAGAGAATTCCTGAAAGAATCTTATGGAATTAATTGTCTCGCAAAACTGTTTCAAATAGACTGATTGATTGGGTAATACGATCCGAATAGAGGAATCCAAAGCAGAGAGAGACCGGATCACTCTCTAGTTTAGGCGAAACTAGAGTGGGAAGAACTGTTTAAATACAGCTGTGATATGTTTGCTTGCATTCATTATGCCAGAGTATACCAGCACAATGCTTGCACGGCGATGGCGATTTGTCAGTGGATTCTGATGGCGTATCTGCCTTTTTCATGGCAAATATTGAACCTTGCGTTTCTGAATTTTGTATATCCCTGAGGGCTGTGGCATAGGTTTGTGCCTCATCAAGGGTTTTTAGGGAGTTTGATTTTGGACTTGAGCCTTTATGATATTGGGTAACGATTTGCTTAAGGGGTCAGTGTTCAATTTATCTACCAAATTTTTCAGAGTTAGCAACGGATTCTTTTGGGCTTTGTAAAGCAGTGAAGTAGAAAAATATTTAATCCGATCTGGAAAAGCATCGAGAGTTTCATTTGGAGTCTGTTGCAAGCTGGTAATCTTTTGTAGAAGAATTATGGATGTCTTTTCTTTCTTGAATCTATTTATCAGATTTTCGATTGCTGTATGATATGTTAATATTACGTTGTTATTTGGATGATGTAATGGGATCCGAAGAGAGGGATCCAAAGCAGAGAGAGAGAGACAGGATCACTCTCTAGTTTAGGCAAGACTATAGTGGGAGAAACTGTTTAAATACATCCGTGTCTGCCATGAGGGGGAGTTTACCGACTGTCTTGCAGCAGAGTTCATTCAGCAGTCACAACGCGTCATCAACTTTTCTCTTTACCTCTCGCTACCATTTTATATATTTTAGTGGTAAATCCAGGGAGTTTGTGCTACTTTTCTATTATACAGTGTTCAGCTCTTCTTCTAGTTTTTGTATCTATCTAACCCAACTTCTCTCCTTCTCAAACCTATTATAATTGTAAATGCTGTAGAATAAGTTTTTTCTTCTATAATGGAGCAGAATATTAGATTTAAATATGCTGCGTTTTTTTTTTCGAATTAGAATTACATTTACATTTACGTCTCTATTCAGCTAAAGCATTCATTGGGGGGCGGGGAGGGATTAAGTGATCGTAATACTTCCTCATACAGTAAAATAAGAAAGAATAGCAAAGAGAATTTGTAAAAATTCAATCACAAAAAAGAGGTTACTGCAGGAAAAGTCTGCAATTGTACAGCTGTGCAAAATGATAACAAAGGACCAGAATAGAAGTTTTGCAAGCTAGTAAATACTAGTGGCTAATTGTACTGTTTCATATTTTTTCAAGTAGCTATAAAAGTTAAATGTTTTACTTTGCTCTTTTAACTTTACTAATTCATTTAAAGCCTATAAATAATAAAGACGAGCAACAATAACTTCAGAAATTACGACAAATAAAACGAGCCTAAAAATAATGTGAAATTAAGCCCTTAAATAAATTCTCAGAAGATTTGATAATAAAGTTTGTATAGTAGATATTAATAAATGTAATTGAAATTATGTTTTTTTGTTGACTTTATTAAAGAAAAATGTAATAAGATACGAAGAAATGACAGCTGTTGAAAGATGTGATAAGTAGTTAAGGATTGATAAATATCCCTCCATGGTTGTTTCATCCCTCTAACGAATAAGTTGTGATATATAATTCCATGTTGATGTAAAATTATGGTGAAGACAGTGGGGGTTACCAGAACTTGTGTTAGTATCATCTGATAACAAGGAGTTTACGCTCAGTAGCCGAATGGGAGGGAGAAGTGGTTTTTGTATATCGAATATCTTTGCCCAAGGTCGTACAGCTACTTCATCTTCTTTTATCACCATCTCTCATGGAGCATAAAAAAAAGGATATAGTCTTATACATAGACGAAGTATAATGGGGAGGGGATAGTGAAATGATAGACGTGTCCGGATGCTTGGATAAGGAGGTATAGCCATTATCATTGGGATAGGCAGTGAAGAATGAAGGCGAGTGAGAGAATGAATTTATTCTTAAGGTAGGAAATGGGAAAAGCGGTGTAATAATAGTTGGAGTTTTGTGTCCTGGCATCTTACCAAATGGACTTTTACATTAACCCATAGCCCCTAGCCTAATATAAATTAGAACTTAATTGAATAAAAATCACCACAATAATTCTTAAATTTCTTGGAACTGATTTTATAAAATTCTACTGAATTTATTTAAAAAAGGAAAAGTTCAAATAAACATAATTAAGTATAGAATAATTAAGTATAATTAAAAATATTTCATAATAACTACCTTCCTTATTTGAAAAATTGTTTGCCTAAAAGTAAAATGTTTCTTGATGTGCGCTCTGGTAGTGTTCACAAAAGTCGTGCAATCATTTATAATTAAATAGAACATGTTCCCCCCCCCCCTACCAAAAAGAATATATCATAGCAAGAATATACTTTAAACATTCTTTCTAGGGTGTACCAGCTGCTACTGACACTCTACCTTAATCTAATCTGCATGTTCACCCGCGTTAGGTTAATCGAGCATTAGACTACTACGCTGTTATATGCAAGTTTTAGTCCACCGGAAATCAAATCTCTTATAAAGTAAATATCTTCTATATTATCCAGTTCTATTCTATTGGCACAATCGTATTTGGTTAGATCGCTATCTATTATGAAATACTATCAAGAGTTTTAGAGTGGTTAATAAATTAACAGATTCTGATAAAATATATAATTTCAGTGAAGCAATATAGTTCGCGTAAAACTACCAAGGTCAATAGCATTGATTAGCCACAGGAAACAACGGTATTTTGTACCTGCATTTTGACCCTTTTGCCAGCCAACTTGCAAATAATCCACACACTATGATATCAAAGGGGAACGAACAATCGATATACGAGGCATGTCCAGTAAGTAAGTGTACTGAATTTTTGTAGGTTACAAAAATTTTTATTTGAATAAAAAAATTACCTGGTTACATTAGTACATATGTAAGCTATTTTTCGACATAGTCACCATTCCTCTCAATGCAGGTGGTGAACCGGGGTATTAATTTTTTGATGCCTTCCTCGAAGTAGTTTCCCGCCAACCCCTTCGTCCACTTCTCCACCTCCCCTTCACCTCCTCGTCGGTTGAAAACCTTTTTCCACCCATGTGCAGCTTCAGGGAGGTAAAGAGATAGTAATCTGAAGGTGCTAGGTCAGGGGAATGCGCGGAATGCACGAGGCAAGCAGTTCCTTCGTGGCGTTGGCCGTGTGTGGTCTGGCATTGTCGTGCAGCAGGCAGACTCCCTTTGTCAGCATGCCTCTCCTTTTGTTCTGAATCGCCCTCCGCAATTTTTTTAGGGTCTCACAGTATCTTGCAGAGTTGATGGTCTCCCCTTGAGGCATATATTCAATTAAAATTATGCCTTGACAGTCCCAAAACACGGATGCCATGATTTTCTTGGCTGAAATTGTGGTTTTGAACTTTTTGGGAGGGTGAAGAGGTGTGACGCCACTGTTGAGACTGCCTTTTGGTTTCATCTCCAGTAATGATGGAGAGGAGAAATTTATCTCCGTGGAGTTTGTAGCGTCTCAAAAACTCTTGCCCGGCCTCCACTCGATTCAACTTGGCGGGAGATTGGATTGACATTTTTCACGAAACGTATTGTCGCGTCGTCAGTTCTCAACATACTTACCTCGAACCGGTCTCGTTGCGGAGAGGAGGAATCAGGCTACACGACAGTGTAGCCAACATGTCGAAAACAAAATCCCTCCGGCCGTGAGAGCCTAAGTACACTTACTTAGTTAGAGGAAGTTAGATTAGTTAGAGGAAGAACGATCTGGAATGTTTATGTTTACATAAAATGAACGGCAAATTTGTTGTGCAGAATTTGAATTAACTGAATATTTAAATTACGCCAAAATTGTACTTGAATTTTTCACATACATTTTTTTTATCTAAATCTAATTTTCTTAAGAATTTTATGGTATCTGTGTCCAAGAGGATTTTCATAGAAATGGGCTATGGGATTTTCCATGAATAATAACTTGAAATAATGATTATTCATCTATATGTCCATGTATAAAGAAATAACAGAAGATTAAATTGAAGATAAAAAAGAAATATTGCGTTGGTTTTAGGTTTCCATTTTTTGATTTTCTTTTTTTGAAATAGCATAATAGATTTTGAGATATTCTGAGACGGAAAATTATGGTTTTGGTGTAGTTACATTTCCCACCAACCATGTAACTTAACAATGAAAATCACGTCCCAGTTGCCTCCTTTTCTACCAATATTTCTTCCGTATGTACCTTTTGGTTATCTTGTCTTCTTGGTCTTTTGATGAATAGGAGTAGTGTACAGTGTTCAGCGACTATGTCTAGTGGACCTCTTTACTGGTGCCGAAATGAGACCACTCATTCTGTAACACCCCTTTCAAGATAAGATCTTTGAGAAATCTCAGAATCTAGGAATAGTTTATCTTTCTCCAGCAACTGATAAGTTGCCCAGGCCTCCAAATCTTCTCCGTATGATAGCGTCACAGTTTGTTAGGCAGAGACTCCTGCTATCGTGTTCTAGGCACAGCTTTTTCAGATGCCTCCTGAGTCTATAAAGTCCTGTAACTGATCAGCCTACGTACATACGAAGCTGATCAGCCTACTTTTAGACTGATACATCATGCTTCAGGTCTTTTCTAGACAAGTCTTAACCAGCTTTACTTCTGGGAAGGTTGTCTCCTGTATCTTCCCTCCCACAGAAGCTGTCGCGTTCTAGGCACAGCTTTTTCAGGTGCCTCCTGGGTCTATAATGTTACCAGATCTGCATACGAAGCCTATTTTTAGACTGATGCATCATGCTTCAGATCTTTTCTAGACAAGTCTTAACCAGCTGCACTTCTGGGAAGGTTTTGCTGATCTGAGTTCTCTTTATTTCCTTCTCATTTCTGAGCTTTTCCCAGAAATAGTCGCTTTTCGCTCAGAAGGGTACCAGCTACATACGGTGAGTTACAGGGACTTTCCTTGCCAGGTTGTCGGCCATATCATTTCCTTGTTCGTCACCATGTTCTCGCATCCAAAATTGACTAAAGCTAATGTTCTGGCAAACACATTGTATTGCCGAGGCATTTCATTGTAGTTTGATCCGATTATTTAGAACCTTTAATAATGTTCCTCATTAACTCCTCGGGCTATTAAAAAAAAAAAACTTGATTAAGAAATTCTGAAAATTAATAAAGATTAAATACAATTTGCCTTGGGACTCAAAAACCTCAATTCTGGAATTATTCCCAGTTTAGAATCATTAAAATTACTCAGAGATGGCATACTTTCCTTATCTCGTTAATTGTACGCTCCTTAAATTAGATTCTTATTGATTGAAGTAAAACGGAAAAAAAAACGGATGGACTTGTATTGAAATATGATTATAAAGGAAGGAACATAATTAAAAAAAAAAAAAAATTGAAAAAGGAAAAGGAAAAACGCTTTATTCATAAATCTTTAAAAAGAATTTTTCCACCTAGTCTTTTTAAATGAAAATGATTTAAAAGTAGACTTATATTATTACTTTCCTTCCTTTAAATTACCACATTAATTTTATAACGAGAAAAGATGTTATGAATTTTATTTGAATAATATTTAAAAAATGGAAAAATCCTCTTCAAAACAATATAAATATGAGTTCAAACCACTCTTTCGAAAAATGATTTTCTTATTTTTTATACTCACTTTTTCTAATTGTATTCAACTGAATTGTAGGAAAGTAAAATTTTTATTTTAATATAACGAATGAACAAGATGGACTTATTGCGTATTAACTTTGTGTAACTCATTATTCCAGTTGAGCAACACTGTACAAAATTTACTAGAGAGTTTAGTAGAATTGTGTTAGAAGAAAGTCTTGTTATAATGGATCAAGAAAATTTACATGACGGGTGGAAAACTGGTAGCGGGGTGAGGCTTGATAAAATTAATTAACTAAAGCAAGAGATGATGTTAAAGAGGGCTGCCTCTAGTTAGGTGATAATAGGATTGTTATGGTTTTCTTGTTTGGTTTAAATTTTCTATTTATTTAATATTCAACTCTTGTATTTTTTGTTTTTATTTTAGAAAAGTTGTTCGCTTCTCATCTTTGTTGTTGTAAAACCGCTATATCTAATCAAAATTCAAATTTATTGTAAACCTGGTATAAAATATAGAAAAGCTTCCAGTTAGTCAATTAAATGTACCTGAGAAATGGCATGAGTTCCCCAACTTTTAACTATTACCTTTTCAACATATTCGAGAAAATCGTTTAAAAATAATAATCTGGTTCGCCACTCCGGAGATCACCGCCATTAAAGCGTGGCCAGTGCTTTTCGGTTTTCCTTAAAGTATCCTATGTAATGACACAAAGTCATAGCAATGTCAAAGTGGTTCCAGCCAGCTGCTATCTTCACAAAGGATGACAGGAATAAAAGATAATTTATAACTAGTGGCCTAGCCGGCCGCTGGCTTTAAGACAAGGCCGCGACCAAACAAACAAAACCAAGGGTCAATACTTTACATCAAAGCAAGCACCGATAAAGCTGGCCACTGACCTAAATCACTGGTCACCGAACTAACAAGGTCGCACACTAGAACAGATGTCTTGGTGTGAGTGTTGCTAACACTAATATAAACTTCGCCTCATTGGAAGAGGGGATTATTATTATACTTCAGTACGTCTTATCATTATATACCAGTACGTCATTAGATCATTATACACGAGTACGTCATTAGATTATTATATACGAGTACATCGTTATACGAGCAGCAGTTCCGCGTCCCTATACAGGTTTTACTTATACTTATTTTCATAATTGTGCATCTTAGAGTATTTATATTAATCATCTTAAATCATTTGTTATTTTAACTTTAAATTATCTAAGTATTTCATGTTAATAGTTACCATTTCTCACATTTAAATTACTGTAAAAATATATTTATAAATTCAGTGTTAGTAATTCGAGCTCTAACTTCCAAAAATCTCTAAACTAACTTCCGCCCTCTTCAAGACATCTACTACATACCACAGGAATCACAATAAACGATTCCACTACACCTACATGTTGGTTGATGTGTGCGTGTATTGTAGCCCGAGCGGCATTAAAAGAGCTTATGTTTGAATATGTTTTAGAGAGAGGTATGCTTAAGAAATAGAGAATAAGAACCACCGTTTTAAATAAATAATTTAAGTATATATTAATTTAGTAACTTTACAAATTTGGTGAGGATCGATCAAGAAAGAAACAATCAATTATGCCCACGTTTCAACAGAGTTTCTTGTCTTTATCAAGGCTTTAATATATAGAAAGTAGTGAAGATGTGTGGAGAAAGAATTTTTAAACTTACACATTTGTTACATCGTAGAAACACGAAAAACAAAAATTAAAAGTTACTAGTGTCTCGTCTTAAATCATCTACTCACACACACAAAAAAAAAAATTTTAAATCATTTAAAATGATAATTTAAATCATCATCATTGAAAATGATTTTTTTTTTCTGTAGATGATTTAAGACAAGATACTAGTAACTTGTATTTTTCTTTTTTTGTGTTTCAGCGATGTAACAAATGTGTATGTTTAAGAATTCTTTCTCCAAATCTTCACGACTTTCTATATATATTAAAGCCTTGATAAATACAGGAAACTCTGTCAAAACGTTGGCATAATTGATTGATTGATGGGCAACAAATTCTTTTATCTTATAATTATACAAAAACTCTCTTGCACTTGATTGATTTACACTCAAATGTTCAGGTAACACTAATTGGCACTGATGTTCTCTCTCGAACGAATGCTGGTTGAATGCTATAAGACGACTGATGAAACAATGCTACTCTTGGTAGTTAAAACCTACCTTTTATATTTGATTTTTAGATAGGGTTAAAAGACATTAAGTGGCCAAGTTCTCTGACCTCTCTTGTAACGGTGTTTTGTACCTGCGTTTTGACCCTTTGCCAGCCAGTTTACCAATTCCCTTTTAAAACTGCTATTATTTAAAATATAAATATTTTTCCAAGTGATTTCTATTTTTCCATTTGCTTCTTCCACAACATACGTCGTAAAAGTTTCATCCCACTAAGTAGTCCTATGGACTTAAATAACATTTTACTCATGAAATCCAGATATATGATTCTAACAGCAAATTCCTCTCTCCACCGTCTTTCAATATTACTTCTACATACAGTTAGAAGCAACAAGCTCGGCTCGATTCTCCAAGGATTTTCGAATAAATTCGGCTACATTTGTCATTCTAATACATTCTTGAAGTGATTTATAAACGTTGTCAAGAAAAAGTCCTAAATAATGGCCTTAAAGAATCCTTATACCATCAAACCATCAAAAAAAAGGGTTTATTAACACAACACACATAAGAGACTGATGTCTCTTATGAGCTCACCAGTTTACGTTATCTTTGGCCAACCTCCCCCGCTAGGCACTTCATCTCTTTTAATTTCAACTCATTCTTATAAGTCTTTTTACTAAGTAACCATGCAAATATAAAGTGGGAGTGCAACAGTTATATGTAATGCAAGTTTTTCTCTTCAGTCCGAAGATCATCCATCACATTTCCTGTCTTTACCATTCCTACGACAGGAAGACTAGATCATGATATAGAAAATGAGGCTTAAAGGTAGGAGGAAATGAAAACAGTCGCAGATTATGTTTACAAACCTGTCATAAATATCGCTGTGAAGCAAGAATTAGGCAGCCGAGTTGGGCATTCTTCGAAGAAAATCAAGAAAAATCTTGAAAATTTTCTTTGAAGATACATCCCACTAAAAAGGTGACGTCCTATTAAGAGATTTTTATAGGAAACTCATCAGCCATCAGCCATTCAGAGGAATATAAAATTTGAACTTTCTATTATAATTATTTTTAGAACTACAAAAAAGAGTAAATAAATGTAAATTGACCTATTTTCAGTACTAATATCAACATCAAACATATCTTAAATAAATATCTAGTTATTTTTGCATTTAAATTAGAACAGGACACGGTTAATTTTCATCTGGCCAACTTAAAAAAACATTGAGGCAATGCTCTGAATTAATGCCCTTCTAAAATGTTTCTCCAGTTTCCTGTTATTACTTTCCCTTAATATTGCTAAAGGAACTGTTACTCGATTATTACAGTGCTTAAAATACACTACTAGAAGATATTTTAGAGTTATCTTTATTTTATTAAAAAGCAATCTTTATTATATTTATCTAAGTAAAAAACCTTTTCGTAAATGTCTATATCATTAAAATTCTACTTAAAAAAAGAGTTTATCACAATTTTCTGTTTTCCCTTTGGAATGTAATTATTTGAAAACTACAGATAATGGTTATTATTTCATTAACTAAAACCTGAATGCAATGTTCTTCACTAAAATAGCATCGTATACTTAATTAAGCTTTTTTCTTGAAAGAACTTTTTTTTTGAACTTAAATTAAAATAAGCTTGCTCAAACATTTGACAAATCAAAAATTATAATACTGTAACGTTTTTCCCTCTAAACTAGCTACTGCAAATAGTTTTAAGTGGGTTCGTATAATAGATAAAATATTCTAAACTTCAAGAAAGAAAACACCAATTTATTGTTATACACAATAAATTACAAAATACAACACTTAATAATAATTACTTCACAGTTTAAACAACAAAAGTTCACTTTGTTCACTGTTTATATACTTTCCACAAACGTACATTTGTTTGTGACTAGAAAATCTCCCAACTCTCTGCGGTCCCACTATTTATATCGCTGGAGAATCTTCTAGAAATTCCTCGATTCTTCTACAAAAAAAAAAACTAGAGCGCCAGCGCTTCCTAGCGGCCACTAAGAGAACTTGAGGTTCCTACTGTCTCTCCTAGATGGCACCATCGGCTGCGTTACAATACCTATATAATTATAAAGGAGTACTTATATATTTTAATAAAAAAATTACCCAAATATCGATCTATTGATTTGGAAAAAGTTTCCGAATTATAAATATAGGGGGGATATTGGAGGAGCAGGAGGATCACCTCAAAAGAATCCTTTTATCAGTTTGAATCTCAGTTAAATTTAGTAAATAATTCCGAGTCACTAACACAAAAATCTGATGTGAATCACTCTCACGACCTGCTTCTACTAATACATATGTAATGTTTTTGGTGATGTTGTGTTGTTGTAGTGGTAGTAGCTTATGGCGTGAGCGGTTTAGTAAAGGGCTTGTGTGTATGTTTAAAGAGAAGAGAAGCAGTAAGTGATAAATAAGAAAGCACTGCTAGATTGAATTAAATAAATTATCGTTAATGAATTTTAAATATTTTTCAATATCACAACAATATGCTTATTAAATCAATTATTTAGCTAGATTAAATGTTTAAAGCGCTATGCTTTAACTTATGACTGGCACTGATGCTAAGAGAGTGATTCCTGATACAAATGTTCTGATTGAATGTTTAATTCAGACTGGTCTAGTTGAGTGCAGAATTTTGAAAGAATACTTTCTTTTCGCAGTTCAAATTCTCTCCTTTGAGAAGGGCAAAAGACAAAGGTAAGTAAGTTCTCTGAACTCTTCTGTAACGGTATCTTCTACCTGAGTATTACCCTTTTTCGCCAACGATCTTGCATTTTTCTCTCACATCATAATTTTCTTCAAATAAAATAGATATAATTTCTGGCATCCATCACACGTATAAAACGTATATAATACATTTACTATAAAAATAAATTTTCTTTGTACTTCAAATTTAGCTCATACCTATTTAGATAAATATTGATGAGGGAGGGGTACAAGTGCCAACCTACCAATCCAAGCAGGTAGGGAAGTGAATAGCGTGCCTATAATATAGAAACAACGAAATATATTTGCAATTTAATGCCACAAATTCTGTAAGACTATTTGTGATCTTTTTAGTTGGATGTGTTATAGGTTGTAGCACGAGCGGTATTAAAAGGCCTTATGTGTGGGTAAGTTTTAAAGAGAGATGTGATTAAGAATTAGAGAAGGAGAACCACTCTTTTGAGTTTCAATTAAATAATTTAACTATTCATTAATTTAGTAACTTTGCAAATAGTAATTATTTGTTAATTGTGAACAATGAATGAAGCTTATAATTATACAGAAACTCTTGAACTTTGATTATACTTGTACTATATTGATTTAAACAGAAATGTTAAACTTAACACTCCTTGGCATGCTGTCTGCTGTAAGACGAATGATGGAATGATACTCCGTTGTATGCTGAAATATTACTGATTCAAACAATGCTGGTATGTCTGGAGGAAGTTTTAGAAAGTCTGCCTAACGGTCTCGTTTTACCTGCCCTTTTGCCTTGGGATAACACTGACCTTAGTTTAATAGTCTTAAAGAGATTCTAACCACATATGACTGCTCTAAATTATATTTAAAATATTGATGTTTTGATGTTTGCTACGACCGCTGTATTTGATACTGGAAAAAGGATATTGAGGTTCGGTAAAAAAAAATCCTTTTTTTCAAATTTTCACCGACTTTCGGCAAATTTATTACCTTTTCAGGGTCTGTACAAAGGTTATAAAACAAATCAGAAAAAAAAGAGTAAAACATTAATGAATGAATGAATGAATGAATATATATTTTATTGCTTAAAGAGTACATGGACTCATAGCAGTGAGTTGACCTTTACATGGCATGTTTACAATAAAACAAATGTGAGATAATTTTATAACAAAATATACAGTAATAAATTCTTCATGAATTGACATTAAAATACTGATATTAATGTGAATAAATAATGAAAGAAATACAAAAAAAAAATTCTTTGAAAATAATAATTAGTATAAAAAAGGATAAGAGAAAAATATGTGTTGTTAAACATAATAATGAATTTGATAAATAATAAAATTTAAAGCTTTACATAAATGACCAAAAATAAAAAAATAAAAAATCATATTAATCTTTCCTTGAGAAAGGTGAAATTAAACAAAATAGAAAATAATTTAATAAATAGAACGGAGTCTTTCTTGTAGAACAGAAAACTACTCATAAAGGAGCAAAACTGTTCTTTGTATTAAACTCAGCTAAATGATAAGGCAGGCAAGTAGGTACATATAGTCAATCAAAGTAAATTAGCTTTAATATAACAACAGTTTCCTGAGTTTTAGGCTTTTCGTTATGAAAAAATAAATCTTATTTAATTTACTAATATTATTTTCAGCTGAAATAATTTCAAAATTTTCTCTCTGTCTGAACCCTGCTGGGCAATGTATCGTTCAATGTAGGTTTCTCTAAAGGAAGAGAGGATTGGACAAGATAGTAAAGTGTGTAATAGAGTATCTTGACTGCTCCTACAGAGAGGGCAGACAAATTCCTCTTGGAAAGTTATTATAAAATTCCTATGATACATCCGAACTTGACGTTTTCCAGGCAGTCTCAGCTGAGCCAGTATTCCAAGTTTATTTGTATGAATTTTGTTACTAAGATATTTTTGGGGGTTCCCAAAGGAGCAGATATCCCTATAAAAAATATTAAAATTACTATTAATAGCAGAATCAATGTCCTCAGAGACCAAATGGTTTAAATATTTTTTTAATAAACTATCATAGTTTTCTTTCACTAGATAAGGGTCTTGTGCTGTCCAAATGTCTTCTGAACCAATAACTGCGAGATATTTTCTTAGTTCTAGTACCCAATTAAAAGGCAAGTTTAATGTATCAGCGAGTTCCGCAAGGCGATTATAACAAATCTTTGGTAGATATTCCTCTGGCATATTCAATGTAGAAATCCACCAGTTCACCATTCTTTTAAAAATCTTATATTTTATATGTACTTGACCTGTCTCTAATCTGACTAAGTAATTGGGGGTATTGATTGGAAGAGGGAGAAGAGTTTTATAAAAAGAGAGTTGTCCATATCTGCGTATGGAGGGCCCCATATTTCAGACAAATGTAGGAGTGTGCTCTCAGATATTACCTGAAATAATTTAGGCTTTGTGTCCCACACATCTGATTTACAACTGGCTAGAATTTTCAAAACAGCCGAATTGGCAATTACACATTTTTATAGGAAGTGTTTACTAGCGACGGCGAATTTACCGCAGCTAGAAAAAGGGACTCCTAAAATAATTGAATGTCTTAATGAATTGGAGTGTTGAATTATTATATATTAGCTTATTTATTTTCCCTGGTCTGCCACCTTTGTGAAATGGAAGTACCATTGTTTTATTAATATAGCAGTTAGACAACTATATAGGGAATATTCTTCTAGTGTGCGTAATTTGTTTTGAGCATCTCTCCAGCTATTTGCCAGCATGACTAAATCATCGGCATAGAGTAGAGCTACATCGATCAATAGGGATTCCCTCAGCGTTTTTATTTATAAAAAAAACTCTTCGATATCAAAAATAAATAGTATAAAAAGCAAGGGGCTCAAAATGTCCCCTTGCAGTACACCTTCAGTTATGGGTATAAATAAAATCAGAAGTTTGAGAGCCATCTTGTAAAACAAAAGAGGCCGACTCATATAATTTTATTAAAATGCAAAGCATTTTACCTTGTATGCCTAGACTATATAATCGATGCCACAATTTCTGATGATTTATCCTGTCAAAGGTACGTTTAAAATCTACATATATTGCCAAAATCTTACTTTTCTTGAGTCTCAGAGAAATATTTACATCAGAAGATAGTACAAACACACTGTCTCTACAACCTTTACCCATCCCAGTTTGTATTTCAGGAATTAATTTATTTTCTTCTGACCACTTTTTTAATCTGTTATATAGAATTGCAGTGAAAAGTTTGATAATGCTATTTAATATAGATATTCTCCTGTAATTTTGTGGGTCGTTTGTTGGGCCTTTTTTATGTAGCATTACCATCCTTACTTTAACCCAGTTCACCGGAATATTTTCCTCTCGCCAAATTCTGTTATATATATTTTGTTATAGTAAAACATAAATATAAACTTAAAATAAACATTTTTCAATTTTTTTTTTTTTTGAAATAAACTAAATAAAATAGATAGATAGATAAATATATATACAGGGTGTCCCAAGGTATATGGATAACGACTTTTTCTCGGAAATTTAGATACTAGAAAAAAACTAAAAAATACGTGTCCCCGTAGTTTTTTGTAAGAAATCCAAATTTAATTTGCAAATTTGTTTTGGTGCTTCGAGAAGCGAGATACAGGCACCAACTTCATTTTTTCAAATGGGGAGTGTGGTTTTTATTTAAGAAATAGATTCCTCTATTTTTTTGTAAGAAAAATTTACTTGAACGGTTTTTTTTCTTTGAGCGATATTTTACAAGTTATGAATGAAAACATGATTCCTATAAGAAATTTCAAAAGGATATTATAACAGTTTTTTGATTGAATAAGAAGAATAGTACTATTTTATTATAAATTTTACTCCTCATTAATTACAGATCTTGCTCGAACTGGTCTCCACCATTAGAGATGTATTTCTTTGGTCGTAAGGTACAATTAGCAGGAAAAAGCATGTGAATGCATCTCTAATGGTGGGGGCCAGTTCTGGCAAGATCTGTTATTAATGAGGAGTAAAATTTATAATAAAATAGTACTTTTCTTCTTATTCAATCAAAAAACTGTTATCATTTTGAAATTTCTTATAGGAATCATGTTTTCATTCGTAACTTGTAAAATATCGCTCAAAGAAAAAAACAGTACAAGTAAATTTTTCTTACAAAAAATAGAGGATTCTATTTCTTAAAATAAAAACCACACCTCCCCATTTGAAAAAATGAAGTTGGTGCCTGTATCTCGCTTCTCGAAGCACCAAAACAAATTTGCAAAATAAATTTGGATTTCTAACAAAAATTACGGGGACACGTATTTTTTAGTTTTTTTCTAGCTATCTTAGTTTCCGAGAAAAAGTCGTTATCCAGATACCTTGGGACACCCTATATATATATATAGCAAATTGAAGTTTATTATTAACTATTGCTATTATTCAGAACAAATCAGAAATAAACTACATCTCATGTATTAAAATTTAAACAATATGTGGTATGCTTTAGAATAAAATATGGGAATCTAACATAAGACCCTTTCCATCGCCCAATAAAACTCTAATCCCCTAAGAAAAGTATATTCTAAACTCAAAGACTCACATCCACAACTTTATCATCAGGTGTTATGTATAAAATAAACTGTTCACAATGCCGAGCTACATACATAGGACATATATCTCAATAAATAAATTTAAAAAATAGACTATATCAACGCAAATACGATTGCGAAATTAGGTTTGCCCATCCGCTCTCCTAGCCCTTTATAAACCTTGACATACCCTATTTCCGTAACACTTGGTAATGTTATATCACAATGTAAACTGTAGTTTTTAAGAAATTCTAACAGAAAAATTTTTGTAAGTACACTTCTTATGGTAGATTTTCCATATTTTACACTTATATATACCACATATTGTTTAAATTTTAATAATTCAGATGTAGTTTATTTCTGATTTTTTTTCTGCAATAATAGCAATAGTTTAAAATAAAATTTATTTTATATATACAAAATACTTTTATCAATTTATTTAGTTTATTTATATAATTTATAAAAAAAAAATAATTTTTTTCTGTTTTGTTTTTACCTTTGTACAGAACATGAAGAAGGCTATAAATTCGCCGAAACGTCGGTGAAAATTTGAAAAACGAATTTTCTTTGACCGAACCTCAATATCCTTTTTCCAATTTAAAATATTGGATAAAATCACTATATTTTCCTTTTCAAAAAACTAATACTTTTTCAAAATTATTTCTGTTTTTCCGTTTACTTCTTTCGTCATACTATTGAAAATTTTTGGGGGGGGGAAGGTTTTAAGTGATTGGTTATTGCAAAAAGGAAATCGTAATAGTAATTTTCGAGATAATTCCAAAAAACTTAAAAACCTTTCTGTAAAGATACACTTTTGGTTAACCCATTTTTGTTTAAATTTAGAATTTTAGCTTCTAATATATATTAGAATTTGCCATTGCTTCTAATATATATTAATATTAACAAAATGGAAGAACTATACACTAAATTGAAATAGTACTTTAGAGCGAAGCTTAACATTGCTGTTCCCCCCACAGAATCCCTGAAGAAATAATGTTTTTTCTTGGTAAATGTTTAATATAATCTCGATAGTATATGATAAAAATAATCGTTGGAGCCATTTTTTTTATAAAATCGCAATAACCTTAAAAAAAAACAAATCTACCAAAGTCACACTTTTGGTAGATGAATTTTAGCCTAAACCTTCGTGTCAGTACCTATGTGTCGTAAGTACCTAGACGAAATATCTAGTTTTGGCTTACTGCAACTTTTCATTTTTGAAATATTTTTTTGAAACATGTAGACGCTCCAAAATACACACGCACAGAATATTTGCTAAAAACATTTTTTTTTTCGTATTCAGGGGGCCTCAAAACCACTATTTCCGGTCAAAAATCAATTTCAAAAACTAGATACATAATGTTTCCTTCCTCTGGTAATAACTACATAAATTGAAACCACATTTTCAAAGTTGCTAATACGCATTAAAATATATATGTATTGACTTATATTGCAAAGTTACCAAGAAATTGAATCAATAATTTAAATTCATAAAGAGAACTTACAACAATTAGGAAACAGCTAAAGTCAGACTTTTAATATTGATACTATTATAATAATCGATATGCATTATAATTGACAAAGTGAGATCATTAAAAGTTTTACCAATGGATTGGAAAGTAATAATAATTATAAAGAGAGATAAATAATGCTTTAATTTATTTTTAGAAACTTTTGTATTTCTATACTTTTCTTATAAGTCAATTATATAGTAACAAAGGCAACTTTTAGAAGTACTTACAGTATCTATTTTTAAAAGAAATATTATGGAAATAATAATGGTATTTTATGTTAAAATAAGCGGAAAGCCCTATTAAAACTTATTTTTAACCAACGTGGTCCGGCCGGTGGATGTCGATCATTTCTAGTCTTAATATTTATTTTTTCACTCTTAATAAATATGATTTTTTTTTTTCTGTTAGTATTAGTGAAGGAAATTAAATTCAAATAAAATGAAAAGGATTCAATTCCCAAAGAGAAATACTATTTCCGTTTTTTCTTTCTCTAAATTATCGTATTACAGTTAGAATAAATTGCTTTTTGGAAAATCTTTCAAGCCCATATTGTTAATAGAAGTTAAGAAACTGTGATGTTGCAGCTTCGCTTATCTTGATTTTTTTAGTTTATCTTACTCTTAGTAACAGGAAGTATTGTAATCTTGTCAAATTTTTGATATCGAGTTTTCACCGGAAATATCAGTTTTGAGGGTCCCCTGAGTCCAAAAAAGTTGTTTTTAGCACATGGTCTGTGTGTGGGTGTGTGTGTGTGTGTGTGTATATATAAATAGCATAGCTCAAAAACGAAAACCTCAGAAACTTGAAACTTGATATTACGTTTAGGTATCACCATGTGATCTGACGGTGCATTATCTGTTAAAATTCCTCAACCGGAAGTACCACTTTGTATGTGCTACTAGCTGTTTCTTTTACGTTTTTCTCAAAAATGGCTCCGACGATTTTGTTTAAACTAGGTATATCAACTACACATACAAAGAGCTACAACTTTTATTTGAAACATTTCTCCAGCAAAATTCATTTAAGGGCACTTCTGGGAGAGAGGTGGGGGTTAGGTTTAATCTTAACGCTAAATAATGTTAATTAGAATTAAATACTGTTGTTGAAATTCCGAGTTTGAAAAAAATCGGATAACCGGAATGCGTTTTACTTTACCACTTACTAAATGATTTTTTTTTTTCACTTTTTCGCGGTTTTCTCAAAAATGGCTTCGACGAGTTTTTTGAAACTTCGCATATAAACTAAAAATGCAGAGATCTACTTTTTTTAAATTAAACATTTCTCTGGGAAAATTCATGTGAGGGCACTTTTAGGGGAGGGGGGTTTATAAAATTTTATCATCCAAACAAAATTAATTAGAAATAAATGGATGGCTAAAATTCCTAGTTTCAAGAAAATTAGTAATCCGGAAGTGCTCTTTTACTGAACAGTTTTTTGAGTTTTTGACGAATTTCGTTAAATTTGGTACACAAACTATAAGATTTTGAGAACAGAAGTAAGAGAAAGTTGTGTGAGTGTTTCACACCAAATTTTTTTTTTAATATACAGGAAGTTATAAAGTCCTTTATGTCTGATAACAAATTACTGGAAAGTTCAAGAACAATGAGAATTTTTGTAGAGAGAGTCGAGACTTGGTTTATTTTAACTTTTCATTATACATTAGCAATATGGAAATATACCCCTCTAGCTGATGCTGATGGAGAACGAAATCTATCTATTAGAAAATGGCTTTTTGGTGTTGCTTGCGATTTAACTTCGAAGAAGAAACGGACTTATTTGGTAGAATATGATCAATAATCGGCTGATTGTTTAGAGCTTCGTACAAAAAGAATTTGGTCTAAAAAGAAAGAAAATCTCTTTCTCGAGAGGTAACATTGATTTATACACGTGTATGAAAAGATGCTAAAAATATGAATCAGATTATTTGCTGGCTAATATGAACCCGGATCTGATGAGGCTGGGGTACATTATTATTATCCAATCAGGTCTATTTGATCGGACTTAGGAGTCTGAAAAGTGATTCCTATTGAGGCTCATAGTTTACAGTCTCTTGAAACAAAACTGCAGAAAGCTTTTAAGCCTGCTTTGACTTACAAAAAGACCTTTTTTTAGTTGTTCTACCTTGGCTTGACGGTCTAATATTTAGGCTAATAACTATTTTGCCTGACTCTCTTACCTGGATTTCTCTACAATCTATGTTCCAATTGATGCACTGGAAGCATTTTGAAATGGTGCAAAATAGCTCACTTCCTATAAGAGATTTATATGAGTCCTTATTCGCCGCCACATTGCGTCATAGATAGGCTTGATTTCGACTTATAACTTTGATATGTTTTTATACTATACACTAACACGTTCTGTTGTAGCCTTGACGGAAGGTAACAGCTCTAACTGCGGCTTCTCTGTCTTGAAAAAATAACACACTCAGAGATCAGATCCTTCGTCTTCATATCTCAGCAAAGCACATACAGTAGCTACTAGGGCTTTGCGCGGCTTTCCGCGGGGTTATCTTAGGTTGAACTAATAGATAAATCCCAGTCCTCACAACTTGAAGCTGTCCACAGAGTACATAGAATTATAATTAGAATGATGCAGGAGGGGGGAATCCAACCCAGACACTGCATCCTACCCATTGAGGCTTATTGTGCCAACCCTGTAATGTCTAGTGAGGAATCCTCCCCTCTTCATGAGGTCCTTCAGGACCTTCCCCACTAATCCTTCTTGCAGTACGTGCCAAAGATCTCGTACTGCAATCTGCCGATTGCGACACAGTCAAATAACAGGTGAGAGGGCGTCTCCTCCTCTTCCTGACATAGTCTGCACAAGGGCTCTGACTCAATTAACCCCACCTTGTGCAGATGTTTCTTGAAACTACCATGCCCTGTAAACAGGCCCGCTATCAGACAAATCTGATACCTGCTTAAACCCAGGGTTTCTCTGGTTCTTCTCTTACAGAGACCTGGCATAACCATTTGGCTGTGTTTTGCCCCAGTGCCTAGCCTCCACTGGCGATTATGTTCTCTCCGAGTCCAGTCCCTCAGAGATGCCCTAGAACAGATTCCGGTCCACAGAATGATGTGTTCGCTCCATTCCTGGCCAGTTAGTCGGCTAGCTCATTACCTTGTATCCCCTGTGTCCCGGCACCCATACCAGCTGCACAGAGTACACAAGTCTTTTTTTACGAGAGCTCACAAGATTCTCTGTCCGTATTTAGGACTTTGAGTGCTTTACCCAAACTAATTTGAGAGCAATAACATTAGGGGAAAAGTTCTCGGAAGTGTAGTGTAATATTGATTAAACTCATTAAACTTTTGCATTCGGTAAGAATCAATTCAGACATCGTCAAATATTTTTGGATAAAATTATTTAGAATTGTAATAACATTTTCGATACCTAATTCAGCAAAAAAAATTCTTCATAATTCGGGTAATCTGCCACAGTTGGTATTTAAAGATTTTATGTAATTCTCTACAATCGCTAATAAAAGATAATATAATTATTGTTTTGGTTGAATGTGGGTTTTATACGACCCTTTGTCGATTTCTGTGAGAAAAGCTGAGCTGTGAACTTCATACCGAGAAGATTATAAATTTAAAAAAAAAAAAACAAACAAAGAAAAAAGAACAATGATATTATAACATAGCAAATTACTATTGAACATTAAACAGAAGTTTGGAAGGTTGATATTGTGTACTAGTGTTAATATTAGTTGAAAAATGTGGTGGTGGTAGACAAATTGTAGGTGGTATTATTTGTTTATTAAAGAGCAAGTGTACACTCAAGATCTGTATAGTGTATGTGTGTGTGTGAGAGAGAGTACTAGTCTGTGGGTGTATATATGTCTATTGGATGCCTGTGCATGTGAGTGTATGAAAAACAAATTGACAGGTAAGATATAAATCTTGTTTGGACAGTGTACATATACATCAAGCGAAATAGTAAATTATATAAAGCCAAAGGTCACTTAAGAGTGTTCTTTTATTACACTTGATACTGTTCTTTTTAATTGCTAATTTCATTTTAAAGCAAATTTCTTCGCATTATGTTTACATCAATTATTTTTATGAGGATACAACAATAAAGATACATGAAAGCAAATACCAAATCTGGAAAAGTTAATCTTGATCGGGATCTGATCATGTGTATGTAAATATTTCGGACCGCTCAATTACAGGCGCCACGATAGCTGAAGGATTACAGGCGTGAACCCCCAAGCAAAAATATATTGCATGGTATGGGTTCGATTCTCAGCCATGGCTTTGTATTATATTATTTGATCTATTAAAATGAGAAATATGTATATATTTAGTAAAGTCTTACCACGCGCCCTTTTTTTTTATATTCATTTTTCTCTTTTATTTTAATAAAAAAATCTCTGCAGCCAAACTTAGTTTAAATAAGGTTTGACATCAAATTCTTTCTAATACTAATATCCTATTAAATGCCAAAATTCAATTTTTTTTTATTACAATATCACTGGCTTTATTCAGCTAGGGGTCTCAAGTTTAGTGTTTTCAGTTCTCCAACGTATTAGACAAATTGCAAAGATATTTTGGTAAAAAGTTATTTAGTCTACGTTCAGTCGTCACACCTAACTACATGTAATTGTGGAGACAGAGTTGTGGCTTCTTTAGAGAATCCTATACCCTTTACTCACATTTAAAATACTGCCTCAACATTTTATCAGCACCCTGTCTACCGCTTTCAAAATATTGTTGCCAAACAAGTTATCAGAAATAAAGTTTATTGGTTTAAATGCTGGCTCTATCTTACTAGACATTAACTAGACTTTCAATGTTCTTTAGACAGCCTTCCTAATTGGCCTGAAGAACTTTTGTAACTTCCAAATATCATTTACTAAGACATTACTGGAGGAATCTGTAAACGTGCAACAGTTTTCGAACGTGTTTTCGTTTCATATAGGGTTTTAATTTCGGAACATGAGGATTATTTCCATCTCTGAGTACTTGAACTAATCTGAACTTTGCTGGCTGTTTAAGCAGAAAGAGGAATTACTATATCTGAACTATAAACTTTGGCGTGAGAGAGATATTGATATAGAATTGTGCTCGTTTTGTAATTTCAATATCTGCGAAGAGCTATATCACTTTTTGGGGGAATGTCCGCTACTGTCAGAATTTAAAGTTATTTATTTTGTAAAGCGCAATCTTAAAAGGAAAGAAGTTATTGCCTTCTTGACTAGGGTGAATACATTCTCGTCCATTGATTCGCTATGTTCGACATGCTGGGAGAGTTAAATATGACTGGATAACTGGTATCTCATAGAAAATTTGGATATTTAGTTATTATTCCCCCGTGTGGGTTCCGGGGTATAATAGTCCCACGGCTTTCTCGGCCTGTCGTAAAAGGTGACTAAAAGAGACCATCCTTCACACTGTCCGTGGATGGAGGACGTTTTTCTCTAATTCCTCTTTCCCATTTTCCTTTTCCTTCATTTTATCTTTAGGGCGGACGGGGCTCTTAGCCACAGTGAAGGCAGCCCGTCTAGGGTTACGTACCCGGATGTTAAACCTCTGGTCCTCCAGGTTGGGAGTTTGGAGTTGGGCCAGCTCCCCATCTCTAGTAAAAAACTTCTAATTACTTTCAAACCAAAAAGGAAAACTCCGGACGGATTCAACAGGGTGCGATTTAGACTTCGGAGGAAGGGATTTTGGATGGATTCCACCATACGACCTATTAGGTCGTCAAGGGTAAAAAAAAGAAGGTAATATGATAACATCTGAAAGTATATTGTTTGCTATCCACTTCCGTCTTAATTTTGTAGTGGGACGTAAAAACCGCCTAAAAAAATAGGTAATTTTTTGTTAATTTTTCAATTACTTCTGAAAACAGAAACTGCTATTGAAATTCTCGTACGACTTGGGTAGTATGGTAGAAATATGGATCTTTATGGCTTATTGGAGAGAAATATGGATCTTTAAAAAAAGTGCACCAAGGTAGAGATTCCCGTCTTAGATTGTATTAATGTATGTATATTACAATATTTAGTAAAAATATTTGGTAGACAACTGTGCCACACTTGATCAGTATTGCATGTCTTAAAAAAAAAAAAAATAAAACATTCATACTACTTTTTTATTAGGTTTTTGCCGAATTTGTTTAAGGAGTGTTAGGCCCAATGTATTATGATTGTCCACACCAGGCCCAATCACCTAGCACGTTTTATGTGATTGTTTAGCCAGTTATAAACTTTTATTATGAAAATTATATGATTCGAATATTCTATCACTAATTTTTCAATTAATCATAGACAAATTATTACTCACCTTAGTTAAATTTCTGAAAATAAGGATATCAATTTTAATTCGAATTTTTTGTTACAATTATTCATGTTCATTTAAAAATCTTCCGAGCTTTATTTTTAAATATTGTAGGTAATTTGAATTGATTAACAATGCCAAGCAACGCTAATTTTTGAACTTCCATGGCCATTGTCATGTAAAACACTTAGTTCTTCGAATTGAAACCGCCTCAGTGGTATATTTTAAATTGACGTTTCGCCATATTGCAATAGACTTGTTCAGAGTAGTTTTAACCTTAATGCTAACTAACACTAGCAAGAAGCAAGCATAGAACAGTCACTCGAGAGGCGGGGCTTAATTTTCTCTCCCTTGCTATTGGATGTCGAGGTGTTAGTCTCCCCCCGCCTTGTTGCCAGTATTACAGGCTTGTTTTGCTAAGGAAAACTGTTAATTATTTCCTTTCCTTTATCTTTCGTTTCTTTGAGCTGTGGCAGCCATGTTCTGTTCAGTCTATTATCTCTATTTATGCAATTTTTCTTCTCAATTTCTAAGAGGGTTAGTTGTAGGAAGGAAAGAGGGGTAGTAGAAATTTTAAAAAAGAGAAAACTGCTTAAATAGAGATGATGAACTCCATCTAAGCAGAACATGGCTGTCTCTATTCAGAGAAATGAAATAAAAAAAAAGAAAAGAAAAAAAATCATTAACGCTATTCCAGACCAAAGCTTAGGAACTTTGGTAATAAGACAGTGGGAGAGGGGACTTAGATGTCGTCATCCAACACCAGATTGAGATAATTGAGTATGGGGAAAAAAATTAGTCTCATCCACTAATAATAATAATATTTATTTAGAAAGAGTATACAAAATATAATAATATATAAAATATACATAGCAATGGCTTTACAGCCGTCTGCTAGAGTTCACTGCAAAAAATGACAAAAAAAAAAAATTATTCTCAACTGAAGTCAGTAAAAAAAAAAAATTAGAAACATAGAAATAGTTAAATTAAAGAAAAGTAAAAAAAGCTGGAAATATGTTCAAAAAGAAAGAAATGACAGAAAACAAAATGAAAAAAAAACAGAACTGGTAAATTAAATAAAAGAGTTACATTAATTTCAAAATTGAAAATCACACCTTCTAGACAACAAAAGATGAGAGAAAACACGATATCTACAGGGTTTAAAAATAATATTAATGATATTAATAATAATAATAATCATCATCATCAATATTCAGCTAACAACTGTATCTAACCTTCCAGGCGTGGCGGGCTTATTTGAGCAAACGACGAGGATGTTCTTGGCCAGACAAAAAAGAAATTATATCGGCCCTTGAGAGAGTATGTGTATTAAAAAATAAAGCAAACAAAATTCTGCCAAAAGGGGGCACTCTCCCAGGAACTAATAGAAATCTTCCTGGGTGGAATAGTAGCAAAGCTGGCATCTTTCCAGATCCGAGTCTCTTTCGATCCACGGCCTGAAATTTAGGTATAAAAGTTTGCCTCTCAGCTTAAACCGCTAATGCATTTCGCTACAATTAGGGCAAGTGCGCATTAGGCGGCCTGGTCGCGGCGGCCACTGAGGTCTGTTGGTATCTGAGAATACGCGCGCACTTAGCGATAAGCGGCCAACGGCCAAGTCTGGCCGCTGCGGCCGGCGAGGGCGTCGAGAATCACTCTATTTGTTAGAAATCCATCAGTGCGAGCGCATTAGGCGCATCGGCCAGTACGTTTTGCTAGCATTTTTGAAATGAACTGACTAATAATAATAATAATAAATTTTATTTAAAAGAAAATATTACATACAAAAAAAAAGTAAATTAGTATTACATATAGCATGGCATGAAGCGGTCTGCCAGAGTTTGGTTTATTAATGTATACATAAAAAGAAAAGCAAAATTACAGATAACAAAGAAAATTACTATTTTGATTTATTATAGTTATTAATTATGAAATTGTAGGTATTATTGAATGGCTTTATTTCCATAATCTAGAGCTTGTTGAACAAATTTTACAAAAACAAAAATGAACTGATTATTTTGGCCGCCAGACTGGCCGCCATACCAGCCACTACCATCCATTGGTCGCGGCGGCCAGGCCACCTAATGCGCACTTGCCCTTAAGGTTGTGTGATAATGTGGCTGTTACCTGATTTCTTTGTTCATTAATGAGGTACCTATATAAAAGGAATCTATCTGAGGCGACCCTCGCGCGGCTCACAGACTGTTCGAGATGGGCTTCATAGATCCTAGATCTGAGTAAAAGAAGCTGTCTACCTCAACTCGAAATTTCATCCAAACACCCATTAAACTGGCAAGAATAAGTTCAAGATAGAGTAAACCATGAAGATCTTTCACTTATCACCTAGATCGCCACCTTTTTGGGATCTCACCCACTACCTAAAGCCATTTATGAATTGGATGGGGAAGTTAGGCTCTGCCCTTCCACACTTCTACACTACCCACCCTTTTTCTTAACAGTGCTAAATTAACATTACTATCTAGGCAAAACGTCAGTTTATAACAAACCATTGACGAGGTCTTAACACGTAGACCGAAAAGTTTTGAATCTGGGACGTTAAAATTTTAAATGTTTTGTAGGTTTGTTGGATGTTATTAGTGTCATGCCTCCTCCCCCCCCTACATCTGTATTAATTATTTTACTGCTTCATATGTAAGTTTAAAGAAACTTTGTTAATTTTATAACTGTAATAAACGCATTAAGAGAAAATCGTGTCGTGTTTAACACCATATTTTATTCTCAGCTACAAATTTTTAAGGTATAAACATCAGTTTCTCAAAAAAAAAAGAAATATGGAGTATTTTTCAGAATTTAATGAATAACAGCTGAATAGAATTATTATGCCAGCATAATAATGAAATTATGAATGATTATATACATGTTTGTGGGTGTTTGGGTATTTTAGAGCACACTTATCTGTTGTACGTTGTTACAAGGGCACTTCAGTCACCCTACATTAAACTTCCGGTATGAATAAAATATTCCATGGAATGGTAGGAACAGCAAGTAGGTTAAAAGGAGATGGAAGGAGGGAAAAAAAAGAAGACGCCAAATAAGATAGACTAAGAAACGAGTGTTGCAGTATAGAGAACTCTTAAGGATGAACAACAAATAGAAAGGAACTCTGAGCCCTTTTTTGGTGTGTGTGTGTGTGCACTTTTATGTGTGTTCATGTGTGGAGAGCAATTCTTGCATTATTGCTTCCTGCTAAAGATTTATCAACTAAAGTCTACTTTCATGTTCTCTTACTACATGTCTTTTCTAATTTATTATTGTCACTAGTGTGAAATTACTTTGGTTTTTATTGTTCCCAAAGGACATTGTAATATCCACTGGAGATAATCTTCATTTCAGCTATCAATCATTTAACTGAAAATGTAATTAGAAATACGGAATCAATAGTGAGGTTTAAGTTATGTCATATTCTCAGAATCCTTAAAGACAACGGAGTTTCCAAATAAAGAAAACATTTAGTAGCCACTTAATAAATTTAAAAAAAAAAGGACTGGTGTGAAACACTCAAACAACTTTCTCTTACTCCAGTTCTCAAAATTATAATTGACAAATTTTATAGTTTGTGTACGAAATATACCAATGTACCAAATTCGTCGAAAACTGAAAAAAAACAGGTCAATAAAAGCGCACTTCCGGCTTACTAATTTTCTTAAAACTTGGAATTTTGGCCATCTATTTATTTCCAATTAATTCTGTTTGGATGATAGAATTGTATGATAAACTATGATACCACTTTAGAGGAAGGTATAACCCCACCCCAACCCTAAAAGTGTTCTTAAATGAATTTTCCCAGAGAAATGTTTTAAAGAAAAGATATAGATTTTTGCATGTTTAGTTTATATACGAAGTTTCAAGAAAATCTTCGGAGCCATTTTTGAGAAAATCGCGAAAATAGTAAAGTGTTATAACGAACACACTTCCGGTTATCCTATTGTTTTCAAACTTGGAATTTCAACAATATATTTAATTCTAATTAACATTATTTAGATGACACAATTGTTTAATAAACTGAAATAGCAGTTAGAATGTAAACCTAACCCCCTCACCCCTCCACCAGAAGTGCCCTTAAATGAATTTTCCCGGAGAAATGTTTAAAATAAAAGTTGTGGCTCTTTGTATGTGTAATTGATATACCAAGTTTAAAGAAAATCGTCGGAGCATTTTGAGAAAATCGCAAAAACGTAAAAAAAAAAAAAAATTAGTAAAGTGGTACTTCCGGTTGGTTGAGGAATTTTGACAGATAAAGTACCAGTCAGTTCCCAGGTGATACCTAATTGTAATATCAAGTTTCAACATTCTACGGTTTTCGTTTTTAAGCTATGCTGTTCACACACACACAGACCAATTTGTTAAGAACCACTTTTTTGGATCAGGGAACCTCAAAACGGATATTTCCGGTGAAAACTCGATATCGAAAATTTGACACGATTACAATACTTCCACTTACTGGGAGTAAGAGAAAGTAAAAAGTACTGGTGTGAAACAATCACACAATTTCTCATACTTTCATGAATATCTTAATCAAGAAATTTTCCTCTAAAATTGCCATGTTACAATGTTTAATTGGGTTAGCCATAAAAAATGGTGCTGAGGATTTTACTTGTATACCTGCGCAGCCTTTTGTAGAGCGCTCCAAGTTAAAAAACCAAGAAAAGCTTGTGCAAATTTAAATTTAAAATAACTGGCAGAACTCAAATACCCGTGTAAAATTCATTTTTTATTCCAGAAAAATATTTAAAATAAAAACGATACATTTCTATTTAAGCAGTAATCATTCCAAGTTTAGAGAAAATCGTTGCACAACCGTTTTCGAGAAAATTTCAAAAAAATTCAAGAAACTTATTCAGTAAAACCGCACTTTCGGTAAACCGATTTCTTTATATTTGGAAGATGTTTATTAATCCATGATTATAATAGGTAGGTGTTAAATGAATACTGCAGTTGTACTCTAGAGGAAAGCATACACATACACGTAAAGTAAAAACTTATTCCATAACCCCTCTAGAGACTTCAGAAAAATCAATTTTTCCTTTGTATAAATGCGGACTTGCGATTGTTGGATTTTGAGCAAAAGCTTGGTGTCACTGCGATAGAGATACCACCTAAACGGTATACCAAGCTTGAGTTTCCAGCGATCTTTTATTTTTAAGATGTATTATGTCATATATGTATATATATTTTACTTTGTGGGATTTTATCCGCCGTAACGTGCATATTTATGATGTTCCTGACCGGTTTTGGATTATGATATATCACCAAAATAAGGCTATCAAGTTTGTGTAGAGGGTCAACTTAATGTTATTGTCATGCAATACAGTAGTTGAATCAACAAGTTACTTACTTGTCAATCCTTAATAGTCTGTTTTTTTTTTTTCACCTTCTGTATTAGTTATTCAATTCAGTTGGGTTTTAGACGAGGTATGGTCCCATGCGTTTGTTGAGTTTGGATCTCGAGTTGATAAATTTGACTGACTACTGTCGGAGTGATGTTAGTGGTAGGAAGCGGTGATTGTAAATAATTGGAGCATCCACTTTCAGCTTTTTGTATTATTTTTTTGTTTTTCAGTTATTTGTTTCACATGTACGCTCATATATATATATATATAGGATTATTCGCTAAAAACTATCGCCCTCCGGGGACTTCAAAGCATAGATTTCTGGGTCTCAAAACTCAATTTCTAAAATTATTCGTTTTTCAGTTAAAACTCTAATTAAAAAGATTACGAGAAAATTATTCCTTTATTTTTTTCAGCAACTATTAGGATCCTTTGCTTGGCAATTCGGTCTGGTATATAATCTCCGACTGAGGACGGAGCTGGGTTGTGTGGGGCAAGCCTAAAGTTAAGATTAAGGCCAGCCTAGCGAAGTAAGCCACGCCGAAGTTGTGGCGTTACAACTCTGCGCTAAGGAGATTATAAGGCAAATGATTGGAGGGCAGGAGAGTGGCCATACACTCCGATAGTCAGGTAGCCTCCTTGAAGGCACTTTCTTCATACCAAATAGTCTCAAGGCTAGTTGTGGGACTGCCTATTTGCCCTAACCCAGGTGAGTGCTCGAAATCTGTTGACACTCGCCTGGGTGTCGCGGGTTTCTTTGGTAACCTGGCGACGGGTGCTCGAAGGATTCCTCTATAGGGCCCGAGCCCTTCTGCGGGTAGCCCAGGAGCCTGATTCAAGCTTCTATCGGATTGAATAGAAGAAAGGCAATGGCAAGTTTATTGGCAGGATTTCATATTTACTATATGTAGAAGCTTTTGACTGTCCATAAATTTTCCATTGCCTTTCTTCAAACTTTATCTATTCTTATCAGTACAGTATACTCCTAAAATTTCTTATCCCCCCCCCCTAATAAAAATGACTTGATAAAACACTGAGCATACTTAAATACCACTACTAAAATTTAGTCATAAAGTATCCTTCGGAACATGCTATTTATTATACACTATTTTTTAATGTCTAATCATTATTTATTATAATTCCATTTTGTGTTTATTAAATACACACACATAGTAAACATGACCTTATAACCTCCCGTACAATCAACAAATCAACAGGAGTGTAACAGAAACATTGTGTTGAAGTGAACTCTCTATACGAACTTGGTGGTGAATTTGCTCTGGCGATGGATGAAAATCTGAAACCGGTCAGGAACAAAAACGAATATGCATGCTATGACGGATAAAATACCAGATTTTAATTTTAGATTGAATTTTTTTGAGCATATACTCATCAAAAATTGTTGGTCATCCAAATTGAAAACCATTTTCCATATTGTTTGAAGGATTTGCAGACCTTTTAACTGGTAACTGGAAGAATGTGGTCACTTCGCCGCGATTCTGGCTACTACTACGAAACGTACTTCCTTTTTCCCCCAATTTTTTGGGTCAACATAATAGAAACTACCAAGATTAGAGATTGGATATTGCACTACGACTTGAAAGATCTATTGTGCCCTCCGAGGCCCTTTTAAATCACCGGGCAATGAGCTGCAGAGGTTCCTAGGAAGAGATAACCTAAGGCTAGTCGAGAGCGCTATCACAGAGCTAACCCATTTCTTAACAACTAAGCTAATTGGAATGGGACTTCTTTTAAATTTGATAAAGAAAATTAGATTACAACGTAAATTTTAAAAAATCTGGTTTGAAACACTCACACAACTTTCTCTTACTCCTGTTCTCAAAATTATAATTTGTGAACCAGATATAGGTAACGAAATTCGTCGAAAACTGTAAAAACTGTTCAATAAAAACGCAATTCCGGCTTACTAATTTTCTTAAAACTCGTAATTTCGGCCATCTATTGATTTCTAATTAATTTTGTTTGGCTGATAGAATTGTATAATCAACTATGATAGCACTTTAGAGGGAAACCTAACCCCAACCCTCCGCCAAAAGTGTCCTTAAATGAATTTTTCCAGAGAATGTTTTAAGTGAAAGTTGTAGATCTTTGTATGTTTAGTTGATATATCAAGTTTGAAGAAAATCGTCGGAGCTATATTTGAGAAAATTGCGAAAAAGTGAAGAAATCATTTAGTAAAGAGTTAAAACGAACACACGTCCGGTTATTCGATTCTTTCAAACTCGGAATTTCAACAACAATTCTAATTAACATTATTTAGATGACAGAATTGTCTAATAAACTGAAATAGTAGTTAAGATGAAAACCTAACCCCACCCCTCCCCCAGAAGTGCCCTTAAATATATTTTTCTCGGAGAAATATTTCAAATAGAGTTGTAGCTTTTTGTATATGTAGTTGAAATACTAAGTTTAAAGAAATCGTCGGAGCCATTTTTTAGAAAAACGTAAAAAAAAAAAACTCTAAAATGGTACTTCCGGTCGAGGAATTTTGACAGATGCCGCACCGTCAGACCCATTGTGATACCTAAACGTATATCAAGTTTCAACTTTCTACTGTTTTTTTTGTTTTTCGAGCTATGCTGTTCACATACACACAGACTATTTGCTAAAAAAACACTTTTTTGGACTCAGAGGACCGACCACAAAACGGATATTTCCGGTGAAAACTAGATATCGAAAATTTGACACGATTACAATACTTCCTCTTACTAGGGAGTAAGAGAAAGTAAACATTATTTTAATTTGAGAATTAAAAGTTACCAAAAAGCAGTGTATATGGTACTTCCGGTTGAGGAATTTTGACAGAGTACTCGTAGGTGTTCTCTCTTTTCATCTGATCTTCGATCGTTTATTCATATCCGGTGTTGATTTGAATTTTCAATAAATTTTCTTTATTAAATTTTTTCCGAAATTTCATCTATAAATTTTTTTTATAATTAAAGAAATTGTTTCCAATTTAATTATTTAATGAGAAGAATTGTGTAATATTCTTGTTTCTCTACTCAGTGTTCTATTAAAGAAAAGTAAAAGAAATAATTTAAAGTAGCAATAATTCTGAAAATGATATAACTAAATAATAATATCTTTCTTCAAAATAAATATCAAATAATTGCGTCAGAGTAGCCCCATGTCCTTCACTCTATATCTCAATTCAAAAAGAAATATATATTATGTATTTTTACGCAGCTTTTCGAAGAAATTCTGCTTTATATTGTTGATTCTTAGAAGCTATTCTATCTCTATTTTTGACATTGTAGTTTGTTTGGCGAAACAATGGTAGAAGAAAATTTCCAAATATTTATTCTTATCGAACAAATATTTGGAATGTGAAGTAAATGAATTTCTTTTGTTTTTGATTTTTATTATAATATTTAATGTTCTTTTATTGTTATTATAACATTCTTTTAATTCAAACTTAATCCTATCTATTCAGTTATTTTGTGTGTGTACAAGAAGAGTTTGGCTTCTTTAAAAAAAAAAAAATCTGGTGTGAAACACTCACACAACTTTCTCTTACTCCAGTTCTCAAAATGATAATTGACAAATTTTATAGTTTGTGTACCACAATTTAATGAAATTCGTCGAAAACTAAAAAAACTGTTCAGTAAAAGAGCACTTCCGGTTTACTAATTTTCTTGAAACTTGGAATTTCAGCCATCTATTTATTTCTAACTAATTACGTTTGGATGATAGAATTGTATAATCAACTAGGATAGCACTTTGATGAAAATCTAACCCTACCCCTCCCCTAAAAGTGCCCTTAAAAGAATTTCCCAGAGAAATGTTTTAGATAAAAGGTGTAGATCTTTGCATGTTTAGTTTATATACGAAGTTTCATAAAAATCGTCGGAGCCATTTTTGAGAAAATTTTGAAAAAGTGAATAAATCATTTAGTAAAATGGTAAAGTAAACGCACTTCCGGTTATCCGATTTTTTTCAAACTCGGAATTTCAACAACATATTTAATTCTAATAACATTATTTAGATGACAGAATTGTGAAATAAACTGAAATAGCACTTTTAGATGAAAACCTATCCCCACCCCTCCCCCAAAAGTGCCCTTCAGAGCATTTTCCCGGAGAAATGTTTCAAATAAAAGTTGTAGCTCTTTGTATGTGTGGTTGATGTTTCGAGTTTAAAGAAAATCGTCGGAGCCATTTTTGAGAAAATCGCAAAAAAGTAAAAAATCTAACTAGTAAAGTGGTACTTCCGGTTGAGGAATTTTGACAGATAACGTAGTGTCAGATCCCACGGTGATGGCTAAATGAAATATCAAGTTTTAACCTTCTACGGTTTTTCGTTTTTGAGCTATGCTGTTCACATACATAACACAGACCATTTGCTAAAAACCACTTTTTTGGACTCAGGGGACCTCAAAACGGATATTTCCGGTGAAAACTCGATATCGAAAATTTGACACGATTACAATACTTTCTCTTACTAGGAGTAAGAGAAAGTAAAAATGCTTACAGTTAGCTAATATTCCAGTCAAATGGGAATTATTGGATAATGATCTGGAATAATTATTATCTTTTACTTAACTCAGTATTATTTAAAAAGTTTTCAATCCTACCATAATCACAAATATATCTATTATTTAATTTATTTAAATGTTTCATAAGACTATTAGTCACTTCAGAACAGCTGATAAATATATAATTAACGTTCTGTTACAAGCTGATAAAAATTTCTATATTATACAGTCGCATCATAAATACTGTTCACAATAGTGTTAAAAATATTAGATAAAACTCACCAGTTTAAAATGAAACCAGATTTTTATTTGGAAACAAATAATAACATCCTCAAGAACAAGTAAAAAAAAAAAAAAAAAAAAAAAATATTCAAAATATCTACCTCCAAACCTAATGCATTCTTTAAGTCTCGGGGGGGGGGGGAATCATCGATCGAATTACGCAGAATTTCCAGTGGAAAATTGCGAACTACCGGCACTTCCCTTTTAGGCTGACGTCTGTAACAAGCCATTCACTCAAGATGTGACCATAATATTGTTGTCCAGGAAATTGAGATTTAGGCTTCCTGAGAACATTCTGCACCACTAATAAAAACTCAGATTAGCCCCTCTTGAGTAGACCTCACACTTCTGGCCAAGAGCTGAATCTTGCTGAAACATCTAATGAGTATTTTGAAAAAAAGGCTTTGTTTCGGAAGTTTTACAACGAGTGAATAGATTAGATTGTTGTAGGGGATGATTGCATTGCGACCTAAAAAGATATATTGTGCCCCCCGAAGCCTTCTCAGCTCAGTGCCGGACTGCGAGCAGGTTCTAGCTGCAGACAACACTGCCCATCACCGGACAATGAGGTGTAGAGGCTGCTAGGAAGAAAAAAAATCTAAGGGCAACATGGTGGATTTGAACCCGGGTCCTCCGCGTTGCTACTACTGAGCAAATCCCTCCAATAAGTGGAAAAAATGCCTAAAAACACACACATCAGCACAATTTGTTATAAAATGAGTTTTTTTTAACATTATTATTATTATTATGCCTTAAAAAATATTGTAACGTTTTTCTCTCTAAACTAGCTACTGCAACTAGTTTTAATTGGGTTCGTATAGATAAAATACTCTAAACTTTACTAAAGAAAACACCAATTTATTGTTATACACAATAAATTACAAAAAAACAACACTTAATAATAGTTACTTCACAGTTTAAACCACAAAGGTTCACTTTGTTCACTTTTTATACACTTTCCACAAACGTACACTTCGTTTGTAACAGGAAACTCTCTCAACTCTCTGCGGTCCTACTATTTATACCGGTGGAGAATCTTCTAGAACCTTCTCAATCCTTCCACAGAGAACTAGAGCGCGTCGACAGCGCTTCCTAGCGGCCACTTAGAGAACTTCCACTAAGAGAGGTTCCTACTTCCTCTCCTAGATTGGCACCACTGGCTGCGTTACAATATAGTACATTTGTCCAAACTTTGTCCAAAATTGTAGTTGCTTAATTTTCTAAGATTGAACCTCGCTATTCTATTCTACTATATTAAGATTCGTCAAGAAGAATCTTCCATGTATTTGCAGATATTGGGAGGCCAAAGAATCTTAGACTTTATAAAAATTATCAAGATGAACAATAAATTATTCTTAGCATCAAAATGAATGTTTTTTTGCCATAAGGCAAACAATTAATAAAAGAGCAATGATGTTTTCAAGTAGTTCAAAATTAAAATAATTAAAAATACGTATATTTCTAATTATAACTGACTTTTTCTTAGTTAATTCTTTATTGTAACAGAAAGAGAGAGAGAAAAAAAAATAATTTTTTTTTTTTTGCAACATTCTTTTATAAAGATGAAAAGAGAAAATGTTAAAAAAGCTTTAAGTTGTTCCATAATTAATATTTTTCTAAAAGCTAATTTAAAAATAAATAAATTCCGTTTTTTCCTGTTTATTTCTTGTCTGCTTATTCTTGGAAAAAGAATTCATTATGTGTGACTAGGACAGTTTTCCTTACTTTTTACTTACTCTTACGGCTGTAATTGTGTTTTTTTTTAACATTATATTTTATAATGAGATGGAAATCCTTTATTCCAACAAATTTTAAACTCAGAATTGTTTTATTTTTTTTATTCAACATTTAATACATTTATTAAAACAGATATAATATATAATATCACGTTTGAACACGTTTGTAAGAAAGCTTCTAAGTTACTAGGTTTTATTTCTAGAACTACTAGAGATTTTCATGATGTTTCTGTTATAGTCACCCTTTTCAATTCCATTGTACGCCCCATTCTAGAATACAACTCTATTATCTGGTCTCCATATCAGAAATGTTATATCAACAGATTAGAGAACATTCAGAAAAGATTAATAACGACGATTGATTGGTGTACGTTTAGGCTATAACTACAATAACATTCCTTACAATGAAATTTATGGTAGGCTTGTAATTTCTTCATTAGAAAACAGACAAGAATATATTAATGAACATCAAAAATATATTAATGATATATTATTTTTGTACAAACTTCTAAATAACTTTATAGACTGTCCATATCTTGTAAATGAAATTTATTTCAACATACCTTCTATTCAGACCAGACACAATAATCTATTTTCAATAAACTTTGCACAAACCAATTATTTATATCATTCACCACTTTTAAGAATTTTAAGACATGCTAATCTCTTTAACATTGACTTATTCAATACATCAGCTAAAATGATTAGAGGTATAATTGGATTATCATGATTTTATTTTATTTTGTTTCGATTCAGTGTTTCTACCTTTTGTTACCTGTGTAATATTCTTAAAGTATTTTTTTGCATGTTTTTGCTTATTTGTAGTTTATAATAGATGTATTATGGTTGTTTAGTTGTATTTCGTGTAAGCAATTATTTATGTTATATATCAGTGCTGTTTGTATAATCATTTATAAAAGGGTTATGTTGCCCGTTAATGTAAATAAATAAATAAATAAATAGCAATTTTTTGGTGTGTGTACGATGGCGGGTTTGGTATAGTGGTTATGAGTGCGGACTTAAAACTGAGAGATCTCCAGTTCGAGTCCCGCGTACAGCTGCTAAATTTTGTATTAGTTAATCTTCTATGAAACACTCACATGACTTTTACTTATTGCACAGCTAAAGTAATTATAAAAAAGAATACTTTTACTCAGAAGCTCTAATATAAATATAGGTAATCTGCCGACAAAGCTGCTAAAGAAGCGCCTTCAATGAATTGTAGAGACGAACGTGTCCCTGCAGTCGATTGGAAAGCTTTTCCAAAAAAAACAAAATCTTTCTAACTGGGAAAAGGAATGGCAATCAGTGCAGCTGTCAAATAAACTAAGGAATATCAAGGGTACCACAAAGAAATGGTCAACCTCAAATCGAGAATCTCTGCTAGAAGAAGTTGTCCTAGCGAGAATGAGATTCGGTCATACCATGATGACACACGGCCACATATTCCGAAGAGAACCTCAGCCGGTATGCAGCGCTTGCAATACGATATTAACGGTCCCGCATATTCTATTGGAATGTTCGAAATATGTAAACGTGCGGGGAAAAGTAAATTTACTGAGCAGTCTTACAGATGTATTAGGAGACAATGAGGGCAATATCAATAAGCGTTTCGAATATCTCAGGCAAGTTCATCTATTTCATTTGTTGTAAAACTAGCTATACATATCAGAGACATTTTCCGTGTAGCCTGCTTCAGTTTTTGGTCATCGACCGATTTCGGGCGTTCGCCCATCTTCAGGATGCGCTTTTCAGACAGTGTGCCAACACAGACTTGCACAGAGCAAATTCAGTTTTACATATGACTGGTGTTTTTAACCACCAGTTTTTAATGTAATAACACCAGTCAGTGTGTAAAACTGAATTTGCTCTGTGAAGGTCTGTGTTGTCACCTGTCTGAAAAACGCATCCTCAAGATGGGCGAACGCCCGTAACCGGTCGATGACCAAAAAATGAAGCAGGCTACCACGGAAAATGTCTCTGGTGCTTCCCAGCTCTGCGGAACCAACCACCACAATAGCTGTACATATGTATGTGTTCAGTTGTTTGCTAGTGTCTTGTGTATAGGTATTTATTTTATAAGTGATATAAGGGAGTAGAGGAATTTGATTAGATCTAGATTGTGGGTTTGCTGTAGTAATTGTTAGACTGGTGGGTATGGATATGCATCCCGGATGAGTCCTTATAAATTAGAAACAGGTGCAAAGGACCATAGCTGTTGTGTACCTTGAAAAAAAATGTAGAGGTATAATACATATACTTACTGCGAAATAAAAACTACATTCTGTCTAAATTTGGTATAGAAGCAAAATTGTTTCAAACCTGATTGAATCAAATTTCCTTATACCAATATTACAGGAGATATTTCTAGGCTTTTTGCTTTCAACCCTCTGATAATGTGGGAAGGAAATGTGGCTTGCGAAACAAAAAATAACTTGTGCTTTTCATTAGAAGATGGGGAGAAGAATCAGACAAAGTTTTATTTAGTTTAAACAAATACAGTCTGAATTATTAAAAATTATTCGTAAGCATACATACAAACAAACACACTAGGCCTTGTACAAAACTTTATTATTGTAACAAAAGGTTCAGAAACCTTTATTAACGGCTTATGTAAATCTTTAATTAAGTGAATTATTTAAGAAAAGATACTTTACCTTGTCATCAGACCGGCAGTACATTATAACAATGAACAGATGAACTGCCAATGAAAGTCTAAAACCCATTCAATATTAATATAAGTTGCTTTAATTTATTGACAAACTCTATTCAGTATAGGCTTCCTACAAGTAACAAAAATTTTAAGTAGAATAATTGTAGTTATAACTTAAATCCTAACCTTTTCCTCCTTGATCAACAAATGGTAGCCTAGCTACAAGATGGAGGGATTAAAGTATGGAAGTAAGTAAAGCTTCGCGCACAGAGCAAACTGTACTTCCAACTTTCCCTTTTGTTCTTACACAATAGGGTACCCAGTAGCCTTGGGTTGCATCCAATTGCTCATTTCCATTGACTTGTATGGAGAATGTGTTTTAGTGGTTAGTTCCAGTTTGTAGTGTGAGAAAACTTTGCTCAGGTAGGTTACAATTGCTGTTATTACTGTTGAATGCAGAGAGAATGTGGAAATGAAGGGAAAAGCTCCGCTTTACAATGCAAATCTCCCTTAGCCGGTTTTCCTCCCACCTGGCTTCGCTACCACCACAATTATATACCTAGAAAGAGTAAAGAGTCTAAGAGAAACTGTAACAAAGGTCCATATTCACCTTACAGCATTGTGTTTCCAAACAAATAGATGTATTTCTAAAAGTTGTCTTAATATTCCTACTTACATCTTAACTACTAATTTTAATCTCTCTTTAATTAACTAATCTATATTAACTTATAACTTTCACCATTTAATACTACTGCTTTAATAAAAAAAAGGAAAGTAAAAACAAGCTAGATTTTTTTAATTAATAATTTTTTTTTTCTCTTACTGCGTTCGTGTCAAATTTTCGAAATCAATTTTTTCCGAATCATTTAGTAGTTTTCTCGCCTCTTCTTTTTAGCGAAAACAGTATTCCTCGATTGCCTTTCTCGACATTACACAAGCATTTGATCGGGTTTGGCATACGGGTTTGCCGTGGAAACTCAAAAATATTCTACCTCACTTCTACTATATTCTTATGCTATATCATTCAAAACGATATTCTGCGAAAGTCATGGAACACAAACTCTTCTTTTCATTCTGTGATGCTGGAGTTCCTCGAGGAAGTATTCTCAACCCAATAGTTTTCATAGTATATATACTTCAGACCTTCCAAACCATCCTCAAAATTAAGAAATGTCGGTTGACTTGGAAGCTTTAAAGTTGGCATATTTTGCGTATGTTCATAGCCATTTGTGCTATGGTACTATAATTTCGGGTTATGCTGCCGAATGTAAAAAAATATTTAGGTTACAAAAGAAGGCAATTAGAGTCACTTTGGGTTTAGACTCGAAAGTATCTTGTCGTTCTTGGTTTAAGAAATTGAACATAATGACACTACCAGCATATTTATTTTTCAATGCCTCGTCTATGTAAAGTGCAATGAAGGCCAATTTATATGTTTTTCGCAAGTTCATGATCATTTCACTAGAAAGCGCAATAATCTTGTCCAGAGTAGAAACAGGTTGACAAAAGTTCGTACCAGCTTCCATAGTTTGTCCATCTCGCTTTATAATTATTTACCAGCGAATATAAAAAATAAGAATTTGAAGTGTTTCAAAGCTAGCGTTAAAAAACTATTAGCTCACTCGCTGTATGAGATATAGGAATATTTTAAAATTAAGTTTTTGTCTTGACAATTATGTGAATTTAAATTATATTTTAACTTGACCTTGCCAATAAGGATGTATTGATCTTTTTTTCTGGCAAAATAAATAAATAAACACAACCTTCACATGTGCAGCTGACAAAGCTATCCTCTCTTCTCATACTAACCTGGTCCAGTCAACTCGCATCTCACAGCAAGATCTAAATTCACATAAAAACTAGTTTCATAAGTGGAAAATAAAAGTTAATGACCAGAAATGTCAAATCATAACGTCTTAGACCTCTATCCTTCATTTTTTTTTAAACCAGATTATAGTACCATACACTAACAGTACGATACCTCGAACTCTACATTGACAAACGTCTGACCTGGAATCCATATAAACGTCTCAAATGACGAACTCAAAAAAACTGCTTGCCAGGACTCCTTGACTGACCATCTAAGCTAACATTAAACAATAAAGCACTGATATATAACCCGCTATTGGAACCAATTTGGACTTACGCACTTGAACTGTGTGCGGTGTGCAGCCAAGCATTCCAACATCGTTCATCTTCAAACCTTACATTCACAAAAATCCAACGCCGTATTCAGATCATTTAAAAAATTCATTTATTCTGATCTAAAAGTATCTTTTGTATAAGCCTTAATCTCGGTCCGATACAAAATATTTCTTCACATCTTCATGATAATCCCACTCATCATCTGAGACGGCGCTGGCCATATGATTTACTGGTCAAATGTTGCTGGGACCGCCAAGCACTCAGTGGTTGGGGGTGGTGAGTAACTGATTCATTTGGAGAGCCATCAATGGATGGCAACTCATTTAACGTCTTGTGAGTTATACTATTTACTTGGGTTTTGTTTCTTATGCCATGACTTAGGCTATTGTAAGTCGCCCGGCCCAGTACAATTAGGCTACGCTAGCGACTGATATTCGTTTAGTTGGATATCCAGGGGGCAGGTGAGAACAATCTCGGACGCGTACAATTCACCCTTCTTTACTTGTTGCAAGGACAATCGCACCTGCAGTTGTAAATTTCAACAAAAGCAATAATAATAAACGAAAAAAAGTTAACCGATGCAAAACTAAGTTTCTTCTGAAAATCCTGTTTGGACCTGAACAGAGTAAGACAATTTTCTTTTTTTGGTGCGTGTATGTAAGAGAGCAAATAAAATTTACTCAAAAACCATAAACTTACTTGATATCAAAGTTTCAAACTTTAAATTCTTTTTAGGTGCTATTTTCGGATCTAGCAAGAAAGTTTTGTTCAAATTCCGTCAACCGAAATTGCGATGATTAATGCCGATTATTACTTTATTCAATTTTTCGCCATTTTCTCGAAAGTCACACGATTTTCTTGAAACATTACCACATTCTTTTTTATCTTTAATCATAAATAATTAATAATAATAACTTATCATTCGGTATTTATATTTTAAAAAATCAAAACAGATAATTTAATATTTATAAAGTAAGTAAAGTAATGCCCATTTTTTCAGGCGGGCTTAACGTCCAACTACCAAATTAGGTGTCGTGGACGGGGGCGGAAGCACGTACTTTACTATTAACATTTTTTAAACAAATATAAAAATTTAGTTATACGCTGGACTCGAACTGGGGTCCTCCCACTTACAAGTCCATGCTCATAACCAATACACCAACACCCGCCCCTATAAAGTATTTATTTGTAATGTTAAACAAAAAATGTTTTATACCAAGTTGGCTTTGAATAATTTCACGTGAGAATGCCATTCCATTCGTTTGTTTCCTTGTTATTCTGCCAATTTTATCTCTTTCATCATTATATTGAAGCCGCCTTTTATAATAATGCTGTCATTAACTTTATATATATTCAAAATAAAATACTGACACTGGTTGTTAGAATATTTTCTCTTATTTTATAAATGATTCTACTGTGAAGGAGGAATTTATTATTTTTCTAATATTTTCCTCATAAATGTTTGTAAACTGTAATATAAATATTCTGAACACAAAAATAAATTTTAAAAAGTATGGTGTGAAACACTCACACAACATTCTCTTATTCCAGTTCTCAAAATTATAATTGACAAATTTTATAGTTTGTGTATCTAATGAAATTCGTCGTAAACTGAAAAAAAACTGTTCTGTAAAAGCGCACTTCCGGTTTACTAATTTCTTTGAAACTCGGAATTTTGGCCATCTATTTACTTCTAATTAATTTTCTTTGGATGATAGAATTGTACTATCAACTATGATAGCACTTTAGAGAAAAAACATAACCCCACCCCTAAAAGTGCCCTTAAATGAATTTTCCCAGAGAAATGTTATAGATAAAAGTTGTAGATCTTTGTATGTTTAGTTTAGATAAGAAGTTTCAAGAAAATCCGCGGAGCTATTTTTGAGGAAATTGCCAAAAAGTGAAAAATCATTTAGAAAAGTAAACGCACTTCCAGTTATCCGATTTTTTCAAACTCGGAATTTCAACAACATATCCAATTCTAATTAATATTATTTAGATGGCAGAACTGTCTAATAAACTGAAATAGCATTTAAAATGAAAACCTAACCCCCATCCCTCCCCATAACTGCCCTTAAATGAGAGAAATGTTACAAATAAAAGTTGTAGCTCGTTGTATATGTAGTTAACATGCTAAGTTTGAAGAATGTCGTCGGAGCCATTTTTGAGAAAAACGCAAAAAGTGAATAAAACAACTAGTAAAGTGGTACTTCCGGTTGAGGAATTTTGACAGATAAAGAACAGTCAGATCCCATGGTGACACCTAAACGGAATATCAAGTTTCAACTTTCTGCGGTTTTTCGTCTTTTAGCTATGCTGTTCACATACACACATAAAAACACACACACACACACAGACCATTGGCTAAAAACCACTTTTTTGGAATCAGGGGACCTCAAGACGGATATTTCCGGTGAAAACTCGATGATGACACGATTACAATACTTCCATGTAGCCTCTAAGGATTTGTTGTTTCCTTATTTTAATGTGTTATCTAATATAGATGTTCAAAAGATCATATTATATTTTGTAAATTAAATTGTTTCTTTTAGTTTATTTCTAGCCTCCCTGAAGTTATAATAGTAATATTACTCGTATATATAGAAATATTAATTTAACATATAAAAAGGTTGAACTCGAACAAATTACTGAGTTACAAATTCAAAACAAAACAAAAAACTCGCCGAAAATCTAAAGAGTTCTGGATATATGGAATTTTGGCAGACAATTCTGAGTTTCAATCTCCATACTATTCGAAAAGTCATTCCATTCCAATATCCTCAAAAACCTCTTCTCTTTTTTTTTCAATTACAATCTCCATACACAGCTTGATCTCTTAAGAAAAGTTGCAAAAGCAGGATGCAGTTTCATAAATCCTTATTCATGTCTTAATAAAATATCTTAATCTTATCAGCTAACCAATAACACAAACAATTATACGCATGTGGATATATAACCTAAGAGGTTATAAAATTAGATTGTCTCCCTTTAATTTTTTTCATTAACAGCTGTTTAAGAAGTATAAATTTTGATATAGAATTGAATACACAGCATACAGAAGAAGAAGTAGTAGATCAACTCTGGCAAATTATATAAACTCTAAAACATTTTATAGTGCCTGTTGATGTTGTACAGTCAAATTTCAGAATGCAAACCACTTGGGGCTTAAAGCATTCATCATAAATGTAAACTTGTTATAAAGTTTAAACTTTAACTTTACGAAGCCCTTTAGGATTCCCTTAAGGGTTTATAATTATTGTTATTAATTATAAATTATAATGCTACAAAATATACTTTATTTATCCATTAAACATTATTATTCGTTTTTTGTTTTGTTTTCTGTTCTTGCTGTAATTATTGTGAACATTCCAAATTTTCAAAACTGTTTTTTCACCGTAAATATAGGGTTTTTTTAAGGTTTCAATGAACATAAAAATGGGTTTCAGTGAGTTCAATGAACACAAAAATGGTTTTTAGTAATTGGTCCGTGTAAGTGTGTTTGGTCACCATAATTAAAAAACGGAAGATAGTGGAAAGTTAAACTTGACAATTCATTTTAGGTAACCCGTCAATAAACGTTTGGTCAAAATCGGGAACTGGTCAAAAAGATATCTGTAAAACTTCTTTGACTTATACTTAATTAATTTTTCATTTTTTCCTATTTTTTGAGATAGTTTATCAACTCAAAAAAATCACTTGATTTGAATGGACTACTATCTTCCAGAGTGATGTTTATACTATTCTTTGCTGAATTAGAGGATGAGCCAGTACGCAACTATATTTTGAAAGGTATTTTTATCTTCTGGTATTTTATCCGTCGTGGCATGCATATTTATTGTCTTCCTGGCAGGTTTCGGATTTTCATCCATCGTCAGAGCCAATTCACCAAGTTCGTGTAGAGAGTTCAACGTAATGATTCTGTTACTTGTTGTGGTGGTTGGTTCCACAGAGCTGGAAAGCATCAGAGACATTTTCCGTGGTAGCCTGCTTCGTTTTGTGGTCATCGACCGGTTTCGGGCGTTCGCCCATCTTCAGGATGCGTTCTTCAGACAGTGTGCCAACACAGACTCGTACAGAGACTTAGCTTCACACTAACTCCACACACAGAGCTAGTGTTGCTAACAGCACACAGAGTTAGTGTGAAGCTAAGTCTCTGTACGAGTCTGTGTTGGCACACTGTCTGAAAAACGCATCCTGAAGATGGGCGAACGCCCGAAACCGGTCGATGACCACAAAACGAAGCAGGCTACCACGGAAAATGTCTCTGATTCTGTTACTTGTTACTCACACTTGTTGGTTGTATATCATTGATATACATTGATATACAATCATTGATATACAACCAACAAGTGTGAATAACAAGTAACATTGCGGATCCATCCACGTATTTATATTCTGTTCGGATATATTGACTGCGCCGGTTCTTGTGTCTTCACCTCCAAAATCTCAGTATTAGAATTCTCAAAACCTAGAACTCTAATAGACTGGAAGAGCTGGATAGGATGGCCAAATTAGGCGCCTTTCGTCCCTTCGTTGGTCCTGAGTCTTTTGTTGACTCATGTGCACATAAGCTTCTTCCAGACTCATCAGATCCACAGCTAGAAACTTCCTATGGAAGTTAGGTAGGGTGTCGGCAGTATAGGATGCTCATTGTAGGTCTATACAAGACAAATGGGGAGATATTGCTGTTGTGTATTTCATGGACCTACCTCAGACAAGTGGTGGTTTTTTTTACTGGGCATTGTGGTTTAAAGAGATATTTCTGTAAAGCTATGAGGAGATTAGGTTCGGAACACGATGTCTTTGAACATTCAGGCTATTTCCACTTAGGACAATTGTCCGATATGTTCGACAATTGTGAATCTTAGGTGGATTAGTACCGGTTTGTTCTTAGAATGCTCATTTGGACAAACAAGTTCTTTGAAAAAGCTAAATGGACCCAGAGGGGCTTCGGATAGTATCCTCCCCCGGAGGAAGTAGATTAAGTAACCCTCCTTCGGAGGATTGGTCCTCCCTACAAACAAATAGTATTAATATTAGTTGAAGTACACTCACAGAGATTACAAATTTTATTTGAAGCAATTTTCCATCATTTCATTTAAGGGGTTCTGGGAACGCTTTACTGAGTTTAGGCTTTTTCATAAAGTGCTATTTACTTATACATTTGTTCTCTCCCTCTCTCTCTCTCTATGTGTATATATATATATATATATTCGTACACAACAGCAATATCTCCCCATTTGTCTTGTATAGACCTACAATGAACATCCTATACTGCCGACACCCTACCTAACTTCCATAGGAAGTTTCTAGCTGTGAATCTGATGTGCCTGGAAGAAGCTTATGTGCATATGAGTCAAATATATATATATATATACTACACTCGGTAATTAAATGTTTTACATTCCAAGTTTAAAGAAAATTGGTCAACCACCAGACGCATTATTAATTTTCCAAATTTTCTAATTCTACTGATGTTTTCATAAAAATGTGTTTTATAAAAAACATTGCAGTCCCAGACTAAAATATTACACGTGTTGACCTATAAGTAAAGTAGCTCCGAACTACAGAATGTATATCTATTCATCAAGTAATGGAATAACTAGTTAATACTGGCAAACTAAAGGCTACAAGCGATATCTATTGGGAATTCATTATCAACACCACATTCAGAGTTAGACGTTATTAAATCCAACTAAAATAATTTATTACTAAGTGATAAATTAACTAATGGAAAACCAATTCCCAAAAGAGGTGCACTGTATACATTTTGTAGATATAAGTCTGTACTAGGATCTACTAGAAACCCAATTCCAGAGCAGTCTAGAAAACCTATTGTAGCTACCTATTAAATCAATATTTATACATATTACATAATTGTCAATAAATTGTGCAGCTGGATTGTCATGTTTAGCTGGAGTAAGGCTTGAGAACTGAATTTATCTTAATGGTAGCGCACAACTTTCACTATGTGATGAGTAGTTTTGGGTGTGAGGCTAAGTGTTGTTCTTTTCTTAAGCTGAGATTCAGGCAGACTGCCAAGACCTCTGAAAAAGTAACTACACCTACCACTTCCCTTTGATAGACAACAAAATAAAATAATATTGTGAGAAAATAATTAAAGAACAGTGTTCGCTGCTGCATTCTAAAATATTATTTATGACTGAAAAAAATGAATTAATATTCTAAATTTTCTTTTGCTTGTCACCTCCATAAAATAAAATAATTTTAAAAACTTAATAATAAATTTTATCCGGAGCTACGTTTATGCTTTTTCAACAAGGATTTTTAGCAAATGAGTTTGTATTATGTGTGTGTTAACAAAATATCTCAAATGTGACTGTGAATGTAAAACCGTTGATTTTACATTTCTTTTTATTACCATAAACCGACCAATTTCATGGAATATTTTTTAAAAAAATAGTTAAACCTAGTGCAGGAATCTGGACCAGACAAACTAACACCACCTACGGGATTTGAAAAGAACTAATATTTAATGTGCTCTTTTAACAAGTACCATTTGTTTTTAAAATATGAGTTACTTTTATTCTTTACAGTAACTATTTTTCAAGTGATTAATGTAACTGTAAGAATTAAAAAAAAATTCTTTCCACTTCAAAAATAGCAGCAAAACATTAATCTAGATGAAAAACTGAATAGTTCCTAAATCAAGAACTTGAATTTCTTTTAGGCTAGCACTGTCTAGGATCAGTCTAAATTGTATTAAAGAAGTTGGAAATTAAATAATAATGAGTGAGTTTGAACTATATTCCTTAAAAGTTTGGCTTGCATTTAAATACTTGAAAGTTGCTGAAAGTGATTGATATTCATGTGTGAACATAATATACAAGAAAATCGTTGAAGGTGTTTTGGAGAGAATCGCGAAAAACAGTAGAAAAAAAATTCAGTAAAGTCGCTCTTCCGATTGATGGATTTTGAACGAAACCATCGTATTAGATGCGGTCGTACCCAAACGAAATGCCAAGTTTGAGCTTACTGCGACCTTTCGTTTTTTGACACACATAGAGACCATTCGCTAAAAACTATTTTTTTTTCGTATTCAGATGAACTCAAACATGTATGAAAATTAAATTTCGAAAATGTGACACGAAGTACTTCCTCTTACAGACTAAGAGAATGTATTTAAAAAATACTCATATATTTATTTATAAATAATATATATCTATATATTTATTTTTTTCCCCTGAATATTCGAATGAAAAATGTAGAGAGACAAGTAAGTGAGGTTTCGGCTAGGTGAGTCGTCCATGGCTAGGAACTCTCAGATATCTGTGGAAGAGATCGCCAGAGGATGCATTCATCAAGAAAAATTTATGCAGTTCGGTCGATATAGGCTGATAGATTAAAGTTTTACAAATTTAGAACTCCTTAAATACCTCTGAGATGGGAACTCTATTTCTTATTATTATTTCACTTTTTTATTTTAATTAAATTTATTATTAACATTTTATATTTCGGTTTCAGGATAAAAAGAAAATGCGGAGAGTAATGTAACACGGCAGAACTTCCCTACACATGTAAAAAAAAAGAGAGTGGACCAAAAAGAGTCATTACCTCTTCTTGAAGAATAAACCAACCTGCAAAACAAGAAAAATGGAAAGAAAACGCTTTTACAGATGTGATGAAGTTTTTTTTTTTTTGCTCAACTTCACGAAGTATAAATTCATAATTATTATTATTATTATTGGCACAGTTAAAACAAAAACAGTTCCAAAAAAAAGAAGCATATTTTAATTGATTACTAAAGGAAAAAATGAATTTAGAATCAAAGAATTTGTAGTCATTTTAAAAAAATTATAAATATAAATATTTCAATATTATAAGGCTGTTAATAATATTTAATTATTTAAATTTAATGTGTTGAACTGTTATTTGTAATTTAAATATCATTTAAATAATAAATGGCTGTTAAAAGATGATTTTTCATTGAGAAAGCTCATTAATACAAAATATGCAATGAAAGTATCAATTAAAGGAATGTCGATTGTAAATAATTAATTATAAACAACAATCAACACAAATGATAATAAATGATTAAATGAATTTATTTTCCTGAAATTCAATGGGAAAAAAGTTTATTTGGAGTTTTTTATTTATTTTGTTTTGTTTTATTTTCATAGGTATGTAGAATATTATTTCTAATACAAAAAATTATACTAATAAATAATAATGTCACCTATTAGGGGATTAACCTAATTTTGGCATATTGGTGTAATTATTTATTCAGCTCTTTTATAGAAACAATACTAAAATAAAATAAAAAAAAATTATATATTCTATAAAAACAAGGAAAATAATTAATGAACTTGTAAAACATAGGAATCTATGTTCAATATATTGTATGATTGGAAAACTATAAAAAAAAAAAAAAAAATTAACTATACATATTTATCTCTAATGTTATCTATGTAATTTGTATGTTCAACATTTTAAAATGAATTTTGGAATAAAAAATTATTTTTAAAAGTTGTTCATCTTTCTGTGAATGTTTTATGATCTATTATAAAAAAAAAAAAAAAGAAACCAACTTCTGTAATAATAATTGTTGTAAACAGTGTTTGTTTGATTTCTTGAAAAATATAAAAAAATTATTGTACTATTAGAATGTAAAATTGTAAATAATACTTTTAATTATTATTATTATATTTGTAACTAATATATAAAACTTCCCTTCATGCGCGCGAATGTACATGTATGTAAATTTATTTTAATATTAATTTATTTTAATATTAATTTATTTTTTTTAGTTTTACGAATGTTAAATAATGTTTAATTTTGTTTAATGTATGCGAATGTTATGAAACGAGGAGGACAAATTTAGTGAAAAAAATATAATGGATACTGTACAATTTGAGCCCTTGTATAGTAGTTTCCAAATTAATTACCGAAAATCTCCTTTAGCATACATTACATACACAACGAAAAAAACTTCGTTTCCCTATAAAAAAAATATATATATATATTATATATAAGATCTTACATAGTAGGTGTAATTTAACTGGGTCTTACATTTAATCTAATTATATGTAAATAAAAAAATATGATAATAATAAAAGAGAAAATAATAAATATGTTTATTTATTTTTGAAAATAATTAATGGCAGCAGAGAAAGAGATAATTAAATTCAATGTAATTATTTATTATTCTTATACATATCTTATTTTTCGAAAAGAAAAATGTATTTTTTAAAAGAAAAGTAAAAAAAAACCATTCAGTTTTGAAGACTTTTAGTTATAATTTTTTTTTTTTTTTTTAATTAATGATTTTTCAGTAATAAAAATTAATATATATAATATTTTGCTTCATTAATTTTCCATTCTGATTTTTTGTTTTTCTTTTGTTGTGAATATAACGGGCATATTTATGGGGCCCTTGGTAATATGAATTTATATTATTACAGTATAAGATCAGGAATTATACTGTAGATTGTACATAGCAATCTGCGATAATGCTCCTTGTAGATCTGTAAATAGTGACAGTTGCTATTTAAAAGTAAACCCACTAATATGTCTTTTAAATCAGATTAGTAACCTGGAGAGCATCATGCATAAACATTGTTGGCTTTTCTTTTCTTTGGAAGGAAACCAAATAAATGTTATTTGCACTGAAAAACAGAACCATTTCCTATTCTTGTTGAAAATGTGAGTGGGTCCGCAATGCTGGATAATATCTGGTATTTTATCCGTCGTAGCATGCATATTGATTTTGTTCCTGATCGGTTTCGGATTTTCATTCATCATCAGAGCAAATTCACCAAGTTCGTGTACAAGAGTTCACTTCAACGTAATGTTTCTGTTACACTCACACTTCTTGGTTGTATATATATATATATACATATTTGTTGTGGTGGTTGGTTCCGCAGAGCTGGAAAGCATCAGAGACGTTTTCCGTGATAGCCTGCTCCTTTTTGTGGTCATCGACCGGTTTCGGGCGTTCACCCATCATCAGGATGTTTTTGTTAAACGGTGTAATAATATAGACTTTCACAGAGCAAATACAGTTGATACCCTCCACAGTGCCACACAATTTATCAACTGTATTTGCTCCGTGCAAGTCTATATTATTACACTATTAAACAAAAACATCCTGATGATGGGGGAAACCGGTCGACGACCACTAAAAGAAGCAGGCTATCATGGAAAATGTCTCTGATATATATATATATTGCTCTGTATATATGTACATATATATATATATATTGTTATATATTTATAAAACAATATATACGTATACAACCAAGAAGTGTGAGTGGAACAGAAACATTACGTTGAAGTGAACTCTCTACACGAACTTGGTGAATTTGCTCTGATGATGGATGAAAGTCTGAAACCGGTCAGGAATAAAATCAATATGCATGCTACGACGGATAAAATACTAGATTTCATCTTCTTCTTGACAAACTTGCGGAGTAAATTTTATACCTTGCAGGTACCTGTAAGTTTAAGATAATTATTACTTTATTACTATATAAGATGATTATTACTAATAACGTTTTGACTCTGAAGTTTTTTCCTCTGAATTTAAATGAATGTCAATTTTTCAGTACTTCCGCCGTTTCTGACTTGTATTGACTACGCACCAGGCCTCGGATTGCTGTGCACTCATAACAGCCAAACTAATTTAATCTAGAAACTCGGGGCCTCCATAAAGGAGGTTCAGCACTTAGACCTCAGCTGGACCCATTGTGCACCCTGTAATTGTGGCTACACTATCACGCCATTTTTATATGTTGCGAATAGCCTAGAAACCCTTGAAGAGTACTCACGAGCTAGCCTGAGTGTCCCAAGCATCTCAAAGGAGAGAGAGACGCTTATTGGTCTTGAATTGGCCCTGAAAAATACTTTTCCCTAACATCAGAGATCATTGGAAAACAAGCAAACAAATTACAAGCAGCAAGGCCCACTGCCCGCCCAAACCAATGGACTTAGATTAAATCTAATAGCACCCACAGTTGTTTGGCTGATTAGAAGTATCATCTTTAAGATCTTAGCTGCTCAGACATAGATAGAACTAGCTATAGTTGCTAGTTCCTCTATTTTTACCATTCGATTTTTAATGTAGCTGTGAAGATTAAATCGGAATTTTATTCTGCAAGAAAAAAGTGTTTCATTTCACTTGCCTTATCTTACCCTTAGTCTTAGTAGAGCCTTCCCTGAGTGTTCGTATCAACTCTTCTTTGTATCTCATCCTAGATGACCGCTCATTGGCTTTCATACAACCGCCATGGCTCCTGATGTGGTACCTAAAAGAGTTTTACTCTGCTCCTTTGAGCGAAGCCATTAAGTCTCCTCCTACATTCATCAACTAATTTTAAGCTCAGCAATGCATATTCAAAGCATTTAGTGCAGCGTTATTATCAGAGACCTCTTTAACTTCTTCCAGCTACCTTTCAATTAATTTTACAGCAGCATTCCGTGATACCAATGATCTCAGCCTGAAAAACAATGGTAATGCAAATGTTTGTGGACATAATTGTGGATAATATGTCCACTGATCTGTCTTATGCTATCCAGCGGCGTTTCCCCACTCTTGCCTAAGAGTTTGAACTCCCTGTTGACCTCATGATTAACTTTCTAGGATCTCACAATCTTCCATGTTTCCTTTTCCTCTTCCTGACCACCATCATTAACTCCTCGTTGCTGATTTAAACTGTTCCTCATCCGCATTACAATTCGTAGCCCTCCTTTTCAACCGTCTCAATTGATTATTGAAGGTGGTTAAACGTGCAGTCCACTATTGGACCCTCCTGCTCGTGTCCTTATACTGAAGACACGAACCTGCTTAAGCATAATATTAAACTAATAATCCTACCTATCCGGTGATCCAGATCTTCTCTCTCATGAGCGAATTGCCCGGACCAGCCTTTGTTTTTTAGGCTAACACTTTCCATGCCTATTGTCTTCAAAAATGGGTTGGGAAAGTCTCGTGAAATTGTGTGAATGTGGTGTTGTAATGTATAGTGTAAGCTGGTTCCTCGACCAGGTTGCCTCTATTCCAGTCTCCTGGTCAATTGCTCAGTGTGTAAGTCGATACCTCGCACCCGCCTAAGGGTCTCCACTGCTAAAATAGACTCTCGAAGTAAGAACCTGTTTAAAGAGGTGTAATAACTCCGTCTAGCAAGACGCCAGACCATTGGTTTGTGTGTGGGATCGCTCTTGAGGTTCCGTGGCAGGCAAACTTGGTTAGAGGTATATTTTTATATCTTGCTGTCTGCCGCCAGAGCCCGATTAGCTGTGCAACACATGTTGCCAGGTCCCCGCTGCAAGGACTCTCGGGTTGGCTCCACCCCTGAAACTGGCTAGTTGCAGAGATGTTTTGGGACCGTGGATAAACTAAAACCAAGTAGTTGCACACATGAGCTACCTTATGGCTTGGTAAGTGCAGTGTAATTATTAGAGAAATGTAAGTTCTGTAGGTTAGACACTTTGTAAGGCTGGGATTCCGAACGGGAAGTCAAGATCTCGTAATTAGACGCATTCCCTTAAGGCGGGAGGACATTACGTTATAGCGAAGAATAAACAGAAATGAAATAAAAAAAGAGAAATAATAAATAGATAATTACATGCTGTAATTATTATAGTAGGTACTTATAATAATATATATAATAGCATTTACTATTAATGCGAATCAATAGCTGTATTATAAATAATAATACATTTTCATTTTTTTTTTTTAAAGAGATTTTAAAAAAGCATTTCAGACTATCTGTTAAAAAAAAAATGAAGGATACTTTGCTTGCATAAATAATTAAGTGAAAAGCTCCGTATTTTGTATCAACTTATTGGTTTCAAACAATGTTAACAGATAGCAGCATCTACAAGAAGTTTCTAACCATAGGGAATCAATTATATTTATTTATTTATTTAAGAAAAGAACAAAAATTCCTTTGTTTGATATCTTATTTTTATCTAACCAAATATTCTGTTATATTAATTTATTCGTTTAAATTAATTAATTGACGGGTCGTTTCATGTTTTTCAAGGACAATTCAAACTATTAACAGCTACCTCCAATAATAAAATTCTTTGTTTTTCAAAACTATAGTTATTAATTTGGTTTCTAATTCAGGTTTTTTTGGAATTTATGACGAAAATATTACTACAGTTTTCTTAATTTTTATATACTGTTGTAATATATACGGTTAACTCTCGGAGCAGATTAATAATATGGAAAGGTTTCGGAGCAATGGGCAATGGTGAATCTTGTGAAGCGTAGATCAGTTAGCAATGGTTTCTCTAGAGAGCACTGTTTTTCTTTAGCCTTTAATTAATAATTATAAAAACTAAGTAACTGTATTTAAGATAGGAGAATATCTGCAGATTGAGATCATGTGTGGGTAATTATTTATTTATTGTGAACTCCAGCAATATGATACAGTTGGAAATGAAAGGAAATCCTCTCAACAGAACGCTAGTCCAGCTAAATATAGCCAACCACGATTCCATAAATACAATTAGTAAAGTTGGAACTATCGCTACGTGGTAAGAAAACAAAAATAATTCATAAAAAATATCCATAAAATTATGGCAAGTTACCAAATGTTCTCAGAATAATTCTGTTGTAAGAGTAATATTTTTGTTTGTTTGTGTTGTTTCAGAAATAAAAGGAACTGGCACAACACACATCTATCTCCATAATCAAAATTTATGTGTAACTAAAGTTGTGTCTAAAGATCAAATTTTTAAATGTTTAAAAATGCATACACTGTATGTGTGTTAAATTCGTTTTGTTGCTTTCTAAAGACATACAATACTGCATTATATAATTTTTTTTTATTATCGAATGAATTGTGTATATTTTTCGTTCATCATAGTAATTAATACTAAAAATCTGGTGTGAAACACTCACACAACTTTCTCTTACTTCCTATTCTCAAAATTATAATCGACAAATGTTATAGTTTGTGTACCAAATTTAACGAAATTCGTTGAAAACTGAAAAACTGTTCAGTAAAAAAGCACTTCTGGTTAACTAATTTTCTTGAAACTGTAGTTTTTGTTTGTGTAGTTGATTTACCAAGTTTAAAGAAAATCGTCGGAGCCATTTTTGAGAAAATCGAAAAAAACAATTAGTAAAATGGTATTTCCGGTTGAGGAGTTTTGACAGATAACGTACTGTCAGATGTCATGGTAATACCTAAACGTAATATCAAGTTTCAACTTTCTAAGGTTTATGCTGTTCACATACATACACAGACACAGACACACACACACATACACAGACACACACACACATACACACAGACCACATTTTTGGACTCAGGGGACCTCAAAACGGATATTTCCGGTGAAAACTCGATGTCGAAAATTTGACCCGATTATAAAACTTCCTCTTTCGTGTAAGAGAAAGTAAAAATTTATATACATCAGAAATTATCTGTATTTAGGTAAATAATAAATTAACAAAAAAAATGTGTGTATGAAATGCACTTTCAGCATTTAAATACTTGGATACATTCTACAGCCTCGACTTTAAAAATAAATTACAATTTATTTCTTAATTAGAAGAGGTCATTGAAAAAAAAGAAATTGGTCCAAGAAAGGATTTTGAAAAGAAGATGAATTTTTATTTCATGAATCTACAAAGTATTATGTGATAATGAAGAATGATGGATGGGCCCCATGCAAATTTTAGTGATCATTAACAGAAATATAATTGTTGATAAAGATGGAAAATCATAAGATTCGATAAGAATAAATAAAATTAAAAATTCCAATTATTTTAATGATTACTCTATTTTAATAACAATCTATATACACATATAAAATCATTTTAAAAAGGAACGTTCAATATACTAAACTAAAGAATCTATCAGCAACAAAAGAAAAGAATTACTTATAAAAAGACTGCAAGGTTGCTGGAGCGCTTTCCGGGTAAGTTTTAATTGAAATAAAATTGAGCTCCTATGAGTTCCTGAATTCCTAATTAATACAAATCATAATAATTCATAATGTTTTAAAAAAACGAGAAAATGGTTTCACTTTTCCCGATAGGAAATCTAGTGGTAATTTTTGTAAACATAATGAAATGCAATTCTTAGAAGGTAGAGACATCTAACGGCAAAGTTAATAATTATAAATAAAATTGCTTCCTTTGGAAGTGTTGATATTTGGTACCAATTTTTATAAATGCAAATATTATGCTAATAAGGGTTTTCTTGGTACGTACAATTTTTTAATTATCACCTGATTTTTTTCTGTGTTGTGATTAAATATCAATAAAATATTTTAATTCAATTTATTCATAATATAAAAGAAGTTTAAAGACACTACAATAAAAGAATTCTTTTCCTTTGTTTTGGAATAATAAATTAATTACTTCATGATTATATGAAACAGAATCTTTAAAATAACCATAAGCTAGTAAATATAGTATAATAAAAAAATATATATGTCTGAGAAAATAATGGAGAGATAAAATAAAGAATTAACAAATGTATCCTAGTTGTTTGGTAAGATGGAATACAAATGTTCATTAGAGAGAGAAATTGATCTGATTTTAAAGCTGTTTTCTATTATCAGAGATGTTTTCCATGATAGCTTGCTTCTTTTGGTGGTCATCGAACGATTTCAGGCGTCACCCATCATAAGGATGTTTTTGTCAAAACAGTATGATAACATAGACTTGCACATAGCAAATTCAGTTAATATATATTTGCTCTGAAAAGAAGTAGGCTATCACGGAAAATAGCGCTGCGGAACCAACCGCAACAATATTTTCTATTCGTTTGATTAATGAAAACATTAATCAAAGCCGATTTTGTTCGGATCCTCTGGTGATGTGTTTTTGATTTATGAGGTTCACACAGACCATTCAAGTAACATGTTTTTTGCACTCTAAAGACTTCAAACAGTAAAATATATTTCCATTGAAAATACATTTTCAACAAGGCTTTCTCTTGCGCATTACTCAATTTTCCTTAACATGAATTTACTTCAAACTTTTGATATTACCGAAATTGTAATTGTTTTTAATATTGCATAAGTGGTTGAACTGTATAAAATATTGAAATGGCTGTTTAGAGAACCGTCCCATCCAACGTTAGAGAGTCTCTCAGAAATATTTTCTCGGAAATCGTTTGAAATAAATGCGATAGATCTTTCTAGTGGGTAAATTAACCTAAACCATCTTCAGAAATCGATTTTAAAGAAAATTGTAGGAGTTGTTTGAGAAGAAAACATATAAAAAAAAATTCATTAAGTTTGTAGTGCTCGCATTACTGAACTATCTCTGAAACTTTATCCAACCATCCATGGTTCTTTTTATTAATACCGACCAGTTACGAATTTTCATTAATCGTCAAAAGTCTGGTTCATTAAGTCTGTGTTGATACACTTCCGCTTTTTCAAATTTTATCAAGATATCACAAACCAAATCTTTGTTGAGGAATCAACGTTAGTAAAATAATGTACAGAGGGTGAAATAGAAACTATAACTAAATATTGAAAATTGTTCTGGTGGTTGGTTCCGCAGAGGTGGAAAGTATCAGAGACATTTTCCATGATAGCCTGCTTCATTTTGTGAACATCAACAGGTTTCGGGCGTTCGCCCCAATCTTGCAGGATGCGTTTGTCCAGACAGTGTGATAAGACAGACTTGCACAGAGCAAATTGAAAGTTTTGCAAAGTTTGAAAGTTCAAAGATTTTTGCAAACTTGAAAGTTTGCAATTGAAAATTGTAAAAGCAGAGAGTGTAAACTGAATTTGCTCTGTGCAAGTCTATGTTATCACACTGTCTGACAAACGCATTCTGAAGATGGGCGAACGCCCGAAACCGGTCAATAACCACAAAATGAAGCAGAATATCACGGAAATGTCTCTGACAAATCTTGAAAACATCTCTAAATAGAATTGATAATTTTACGATTCCTTCGAATGGAGTCGGAAACAAAGTTACATTAGTATATATATCTAAAATCGCCATCAAAAATATTGGAATGAATTAATCTCTTGGTTATTTTAAAAGCACTCTCTTTCTTATTCCGAATATTTGTATTTTATTTCTATCATAATCATTTAAATTTATTCAGTGAAAGTGAAGGCAAATCTATAGTGATTATTGTAAAATATTTTAGCATTTTTTAAAAATAATTAACCACCTACAAGTTCGCCCGCGATTTTGTATCTGTCAGTAGGAGCAAATTGTGAAGAACCAGTTTTACGCCCACAATACCAAAAAATAATTAAAATTAAAAAAAGAAAAACGACCAAGATGCATTGAATACATCATAAAGGAAATTAATATACGAGTACTTTGATGTCTCTCTCACAAATTTCAAAAAGAATATTATACAATTTTTGTTTCTTTATTTCTTCTCTTATCAATTTAACATTTTAATTACTAGTAATACTTCAAACTTTATTGATAAAGAGATTCTATAAAACAAATTATAGCATTCTTTCCAGTTTCTCTCACTGGTAAGAGAAAAATTATAGCAAACTGGACAAATTATCGAAATTAAAAATTTTCAAAAATGTTTGAAAAATGGAAATGTTTTGAAGCCCTCAAAACATGAAAAAATATTTTTTTTGCAATTTTATATTATATACGTCAAGATGAAAAGTCAAGGGCAAGGAAAAGTTCTCGGCCTAGTAGTGAAAATAAGTTTTTTATTTTATTTTAAAAATGCATTGATTTCTCAATGTAGTCTCCCTTTAGTTCAATGCACTTTGTCCAACGTTTCTCCAATAATGGATTCCCATCCCTGATGTGTGATTCTGGAAGGTCTTCAAAATATCCATTTACCATTGCTGCCACCTCTTCTTTGACCCAAAACGTTTTCCAGCAGTAAATTTCTTTAGGTTTGGGAATAGATGAGACTCAGAGGAAATCCAATCTGGTGAATAGGGAGGATGTTGCAATAATTCATAATTCAAATCCCTCAATTTTCCCGTTGCCAAAGAGCCTTAGTGGACGATGCATTGTCCTGGTGAAAAAGGATTTTTGTCTTTTAAAAGCCAGGCCTTTTCTCTCTAATTTTTTCATCTAGCAGTTCAAAAAGATGTGCATAGTATTCCACATTAATTGTTTCACCCTTTGGCAGATGGTCAAATAAAAGGATTGGATTCCCAAAAAATACTAGCCATAAACAGCCGATGCAATTGTTTTTGCTTTCTTCGTTATTACCCACTTCGTTATCGTTATTTTGACCACTGTTTAGATTGTTATTTTGAGTCAGGTGTAAAATGGTGAACCCACGTTTCATCCATCGTAACAAATCTGGGCAGAAAATCGGTTGGATTCTTCTTAAAACAGCACAAACATTGCTGAGAAACTCGATTCCTCTTTGTTTGTGATCAGCATTTAACAAATGCGCCACCCATATTGCACAAAACTTTCTCATACTGAGTTCTTCGTGTAAAATGTGCCGTACACTTTCACCTGAGATGCGTATATCCTTAGCTATCTCATACACTTTTAATCCTCGATCATCTAGAATCATATTGTGTATCTTTTCAACATTTTCTTCTGTAGTTGCAGTTTTTTTCACGTAGCCTTTATCTTCAATCGATATATGACGACGTTTTAACTCAGGAACCCATTTTTTTACTGTTGACAACGAAGCTGCAGACTCCTTATACACTTTCACCAACTTTGAATGAATTTCTATAGGCGATAAACTATTCAAAACTTAGAATTTTATTACGGAACGGTATTCAAGTTTATTCATTTTGTCAAAAGCATAAAACACGCTTACTTTAAACAGCCGTATAAAACAATTTGTCTGATCATATTTGGTATTTACTTTTGCAACAAGTGTGCCAACATAACAAACAGTAATTTCTTTTATAGCAGAATCATATATCGGCTAGGCCGAGAACTTTACACCTTGCCCTAGTACATAAAATTCCAAATGATACCCTACTTATCTTTTCCTACGATTTCAAATATCTGATCAATTTTTTTTGAAGCTGCAGAAATAAGAGATTTTAAGAAACCAATTTTCTTACTAGACCACACATTTGTACTTTCTCTTACTCCTTTAATAAGAGGAAAGGTTGTAATCGTGCCAGATTTTCGAAATTCAGTTTTCACCGGAAATGCACGTTTTGTGGTCCCCTGAGTCCAAAAAAGTGGTTTTTAGAAGAGGGTGTGTATGTGTGTGTGTGTGAGTATGATCAGCATAGCTCAAAAACGAAAAAATTCAGAAAGTTCAATCGTTTAGATATCACATGGGAACGTCAAGTTATCTGTCAAAATTCCTCACCCGGAAGTTCACCATTTTACTGAAGTTTTTTTTCCACTTTTTTGGCTCAAACGATTTAAACGATTTAAGGTATAATTTTTATTTGAAACATTTATCTGGGAAAATTCATTTATGGCGGCTTTTGGGGAAGTGGTGAGTTTGTGCTTTCTCATAAACTGCTATTTCCGATTATTATACAATTCTATCATCTAAACATTATATTAATTAGAATTAAATAAGTTACCAACATACCGAAGAAAATCGGTTGACCAATAGTGGGTTTTTACTGAATTGTTTTTTCAGTTTTCTGCGTTTTTTTTCCATAAAAAAGCCGACGGATTTCTTGAAATTTGATTTACTCGTCATGAAGACGGTGACCTATATGTTTTGTATGAAACTTTTTTCGGAGAAAGTTCATTTAAAGAAGCTTAGGGGGAGAGCGGGAAGCATCAGTTCCCACCAAAACTAATGTGATGATGTTTGGGCATCCTCGCGAGAATAAGTAGCCAAAATAATATTTTTCTAGTCTAGGTTATAAGGCGGCAAATCGGTTTGCTCGCAATATCACTTCATTGGACATAAACGCTTATGTGACATTGCAAGAAGCCTCCTGAGTTCAGCCATCATAACAGCATGGGTGCATAATAGATCTCAAGAATGGTGGATAAAAACTCCAGGTCAGAGGCAGGCGAAAATGTTTATTAATAGCCATAAATTTGCAATAAGCCATGCTTACTATAGAAGTACTCCAACAACGCCTTCAGCCAAAGGAACGACGTAGGACTTATCAATGACCACATTTATGATAAGGCTGCCGCATCATTCGCCGGCGAGTATATTCTTATTTTGGGATGGAGAGGAAGTCAGTCCTTACATTGTATTAATCTGGCAAGCCTCAGGGACTGCTATGCTGCTAGTAAGACTTTAGATAAGCCCCATATTCAGCGAGTTGCCTCAAGATGCCTCAACTTATACCAGGGGATCAAAAGAGTAGCCCGTGGAGAGTGGGGGCTGAAGACTGGTGTGGCTCTGACCATCTACAGGGACGTGATTGAGAATGTCGCAACGTACGCATCTGCCTGTTGGGCTGAAAAGCTGGACATGCAGTCGTACCGCGGCATTCTATTAAGAATGCAAAGAGCTATATTATGCTCAGTGACTAGGGCCTATGCGACGACGTCCACGGCCTCCTTACCGGTGGTCGCTGGAGTGTTGCCGCTTGATCTCCAAGCAGAGATGAGGGCCCTAAGATATAGATACCAAAAGAAGGGCATGATCGTCCTTGATGGTCGGGAGTTGTCTAGTCAGATGCCTCCTGCTCTCGTAAAGAAAACGATCCTAGAGTATGAGATAGGGAAGTGGCAAAGACGCTGGGATGAGGCAGTGACAGGAAGAACCACTTATGAGTTCTTTCCGAATCTGCATCACAGACTGTCGATGCGATGGCTGCGGCTATCCCAGACCGTTACACAATATTTCACGGGTCACGGGGAGTTCAATTCTAAGCTCTTCGACTTGGGATTGAAAGATTCCCCAAATTGTGAATGCGGTCAACGGGACACGGTGCATCACGTTCTCTTCCGGTGTCCTCTCCTCGACGAGGCTAGAATCCATATGGAATTCAAGCTGATAAGTAGGGGGGAGAACTGGCCGGGAGAATTTAAAGATCTGGTAACGAATGCAAGGAATTTCGAAGACTTTGTCGAGTTCGCTCAAGAAGTCGCGGTGATAAGAAGGACTAGACGAATAAGTAGAGGTCTGCCTCCCCGTGGCAGGGACGGGAACTTATCTACCTTGTAGGCTAAGTGACCGTAGGCACCGGTTTTGGCGCTATGCGCTCGGTACGGTGGCTAAGAGTGTGTGTAATAATAATAAAAAAAAAAAAGTAAGACTTTAGAAGCGTATAGGTACATCGCAAGAGGCTGATAACGGATAACCTTGCCTGTTTAATCAGGAAGAAGAAACAACAGCACTGCACATGCTGTGTCAGTGTGAGGGGCTGAGAGTTTGCCTTTTCGAGCAGGAAAAACTGATGCCGTCAAGCTTTGCATAGGAGTCTCTAGTTAAACCAGAAATTGCTAATTAAGTCTTATTAAACAGGCAGGACACAATAAACCCACAGGGATCGTAGTGGTGAAGGATTGCTATCCAGCCTCCATGGAACCTAATCTAATCTATATATAAGACTAGCTAAACCCGGCCACGCTTCGCTATGGCTCAGTCTGATTTTAATTATTAGGGAAGTAAATAGAAGTATGACAGTTAACATAGATTCAGCAAGAAAATACATCATTGCGTTTAATTAATACCCTACTTTGCGTTGCTGTTAACTGAAAGGAAAGAAAGAAAAAATGTTTTTAACTAAAAGTCTTTTTTTATTGTAAAGCTAGTGATGGACTATATTTTTTGTTTGTCCGTTTTTTGCATAAACATACAGATCAGATGGTTTACCGACTCTGGAACATGCGTCATATAATTGCCCATGAGAGAAGCATTCATTTTCTAAATTCAAACCGCACACTTGCAAAGATGGTCCTTGCGCTTTATTGATAGTCATAGCAATCGCAAGGTGTATTGGAAATTGAAGTCGTTTGAATTCGAACGCCATATGTGACGGAATGAGTGGTATTCGTGGAAGTAGTACGTCTTCACCTTTATGATGTCCAATTAGAATTGTTGCTTCAATTAGATTATTCGTCAATTTTGTAACTACTAATCGTGTTCCATTGCATAACTTTGGCTGATTGGTGTCTCGGAGTAATATAATTTAGCACTCCAATTTTCAAATTTAGAATGTGTAGCGGTAATCCGGAAACATCGAGTGAATTGAAAAATTCTGTTGGAAAATTCACTTCACTTTGGTCCATCACGGAGTCAATGGATTTGTATGTCACTGTTTTACCTGCGATTCTGTTTATAATGATGTCGTTCATATCGAGTACGTCGACATTTTTAGCCGCTAGAATGGCTCTTTCGCTTAACCATGCGTGATTTTGGTAATTTGTGTCGATGCTTTGGTATACCTTGTCTACTAATTCTTCTTTTGAATGTACAATGTTGCAGAAATTATATGGGAAGGTGATTTTTGCTGTTTCTGGATTTGTAGGAGCACTGCCTTACCGACTTCGAGTAATTGTCTTGAAAATATGGCAACTGTTGGATCGTTTTGAAGTTGAACTCTCATATTCGTTGTTAATGAATTGTTTTTACTGTGCTCCAAAGAGTTGAATATTTCAAGCACGCATGCACTTCATCACTGGTGTTGAGCGAGGTATCACTGGAAGCGTTTGCCTGAAGTCACCGGCTAGTAACACCAATGCTTCACCAAATGGAACGTCATTATTTTGCAAGTCTTTCAATGTATGGTCCAATACTTCCAATGACTTCTTGTGAGCCACTGTACACTCATCCCATGCAATGATTTTGCGAGCCCGAAGAACTTTCCCATTCCCAATATTTTAGTAAGAGCTGAATGCGCTGTTCTTCCTGCTTCCATCAACGTAGCAGCAATACCTGAAGAAGCAAGTGCTAACGCAATACGACCGTTTGAATGAATTTTAACCAGGATTAAGAAAGTTAAGAACGTTCCACCTGGAGCGTCCAAAAAGTACAATCCACCGGATAGGATGGCCACAGCTTGTATGAGGTGAGGTATCAAATGCTATCTTTTGTTCTTGAAGGAGTTTCAGTGTATTTTCTTGGACGAACAGCCGTAAGTCATTTGTCGTGTACGATTGCTCTCTGAGCAGTTCTCTCTCGAATTTTGCATTGATCGATTGATCGACTGTTACTCTCAATTGTGCCAACTACTTGCCACACATTGCAAGACAAAGATCCTCAATGAAGATTTGCGCTTCGTTGTATATTTCTTCTGTGAGATTAAGTATTTCTTGACGCATTCTGTGCAGAACATCTTCGGCCATGTAGTCTTTGTATTTCTCCCACAATTGTAGTGGTTGTGACGGCAAAACATGTAGAAAAAATAATTGCGAACAGCGTACATATTTGAAATGATTAGAAGTAGCCGATGAATCTTCAATTGACTTATCCCAATGATTGTGTTTTTACAGCAAATTAAGTGCCTTGTACGCACTCCGATGTGTATTATATACTATTCCATCCACTGTTCGCAAGTGTATAAATGATGTTGGACCACGAATGGTATTCAGAAGCAAACGTAAATAAAAGCATTCTGATGGTTCGGATGTATAGTGTATATTCTTCCTAAAGCATTAGATGAAAACATTCCAGGTTGTACAATTACTGCTTTACCTCGCCTCTCTTCCTTCTTTCGAAATTCTTCGTGTTGCATTCCAGTACTTCGAGACTGGTGGCGGTGAGAGGTACATATAAGTAGTTGAGAAAGAGTTTCAGAGAGAGCGTCACCATCGCAAAGCGTCTACGTCTATTTCTGCCAATCTCGCGAAACGCACGAAATTTCCCGTTTCCGTGGGAACTTCGGAGTAAAAAGTATATATAAACACTCTCATAAGAAATGCAACGTTGTGTAAAAATTTCAAGTCTATCCATCGACTACTTTTCGAGTTTTGCGGCCACAAACATACGGATATGCTGAATTTTTATATATAAGGTTTACACTTTTACTTGAATCATTTTTACAGTAAAATCAATTTCAGAGAGTTTTAGGGGCGCTGAAAGTTCGGCTTTCCTATTAATTACAATTTCATTAAATTAGCAAATTCTCCATCTATATGCTACTTAGGATAATTGAATGTTCTGCAAAAACGCGAAGTTTCAAGAAAATTGGTTACCTTTTACTGATTGAAGTTTTTAGTTTGAGCCAATTTTTCTGAAACACGAGATATTATTTTATTCTTGGTATTAAATCATCTACAAATATAAAGATCTACATCCTTTATTTAAAATATTTTTCTGAGAAAATTCAGATTAAGAGGATGATCGTGGAGCTACGAGTTGGGCCCGCCTCTTAAACTGTCATTTCAATATAAGGTTAGGTTCTATAATTTATTTAATGTAGAAAAAAGAAAGCAGAAAAAAAAATGCCAATCATTAAAAAATTGGAGTGTAATAAAAACATTACGTTGAAGTTAACTCTTTACAAGAACTTGGTGAATTTGCTCTGATGATGCATGAAAATCCGAAACCGGTCAGGTTCAAAAGGATGCATATTCCTACGGATGCTACGACGGATAAAATACCAGATAATTACTAGTAGTTCAGAGATTCTCAAAACAATTATTTTACCTCAATTTCTAACAATTTAAAACGACGGCATTAATTGAATTTTTAGTGGTAAAAGAAAGTAAAAATATGTATATAAAAGGAGACAGACAATATGTTTGATAAAAGATTAAACTATATCTTTATAAAGTATGTTTTGAATTTGGTTATAGGAAAACAATAAGTATCTGAAAAAATGCAAAGGAAGAAATGAACAAAGTATAACCTTCCTCTCTTGACTTCTTTATAACATTGCTTAATGGGAATAACATCAAAGAATTCTTTCTGCTCGGATATCATTGAGGTTAGGATTTTTTTTTTTTTTTTACAAAAAATATAAAAGATAAGTACAAAAGTCTATACTACAAAAGCTTCTAAAATATGGTATATTTGTAAACAATATAAAGCTTTCAACTTGATACACTCACTGAAAACAAGTAACTTTATGAGAAAGAAAGGAAACAAAAGTATACTTTCAATAAATAATAATTTATATTGATTTAATATCATGTTACTATTGTCGGAAACTTCAGGATCTCCTTTTTCTTGCGGCTTTCATCATCATCGTCAATGATCTTAATCATTTTTGTGCCGTACCAGATAATTGGGACATTTTTTGGTTTCTACAATTTCTTATACTCCACTTACAATAAACTAAAATTTTCTAAAGAAAAAAATTGCTGTTTGATCCTTTGTTTTGTGCTAATAACAAAAACGCACTCATAATGCATTTTTACACCTTCAATGTACATTTATTTATCCAATCCGCATAGTAGTCCCTCAAGGCTTTCCCGATTTATATAATGATCTTACTATCCATTCTAACACAAAAATTTATTCGTTTGCGAGTGAAGCGGCAAACTTATCCTAAAATGTAGGATCCTAACTAGCAACTGTTATATCAACGAATGCTAATCAAATGCTGAATAAAGGCCAATGAGAATAAATCCTATAATATAACCTTCACATAACTTCCTGAAATACTAGTTGTATTTTCATGGGATTTCCCATCTTTTAAGCTTATGTGTGTGTGTATGTGTGTGTGAACAAAGTATCTCAAAACCGAAAAGTCCCCAGGAAGCTCAAACTTGATATCCCATTTAGATAACGCTCAAAATACTCTAGCACAGGAGTGACATAACAAAAAAATTAATTTCCCACCATTTTTATGAAATAATTTCCAAAGTTTCTTTTCTAAACTTCATATATATTAACTACACCTATAAATGCCTATCATTTTTTTTTTTTTTTAAACATTTTTGAAAGAATATTCATTTTTTTGGGAGAGCAGGAACAATGAGTTATTTTTCTAAAATACTATTTCAGCACAATATATGGTTCTATCACTTTTATAATAGTAATTTACATTAATTGCATTGTTAGAATTCTAAATTTGAAGAAAATCGTTTAACCGGCAAGTTGACAATCCAGAATTGATTTTTGGAATTTTTCTAAAAACTAGTTGCAAAAATTTTCTCTTAACTTGGAATGATTACTGCACTGATATAAAGTTAATCAGTTTTATTTGAATATTTTTCCAGACTAATTGATTGTAAGGATTTTTCAGTGAATCTGTGACTTTAGATTTCAAATGTTATTTGGATCGGTTCAGTGTTATTGGCCCTCTCTTTTAGGCACGTCAGTTACAATTCTAAGGTTAAAAAAAAAAAATAGTTAATTGAATGCAGTGAGGTTAAGTCGGTGATTGGTTTCATGTGAGACAATTTTTTTTTTCTTCTTTTTTATTACTTTCTCTTACTCCTATAGTAAGAGGAAGTACTGTAATCGTGTCAAATTTAAGATATCGAGTTTTCACCGGAAATATCCGTTTTGAGGTCCCCTGAATCCAAAAAAGTGGTTTTTATCAAATCATCAGTATGTGTGTATGTGTGTGTGTGGGTGTGTGTGAACAGAGCATATCTCAAAAAAGGGAAAATTGCAGAAAGTTCAGTCGTTTAGGTATCATCATGGGAGAGTCAAGTTATCAGTCAAAATTTTTCTCACCCGGAAGGACCACTTTACTGAATTGTGTGTTTTTTTTTTCACTTTTTTGCGATTTTCTCAAAAGTGGTTCAAACAATTTTCCTTATCGGTATTTTATCCGTCGTAGCATGCATATTTATGTTCTTCCTGACCGGTTTCGGATTCATCCATCGTCAGAGCCCACATAATTATATACAACCAACAAGTGTGAGTAACAAGTAACAGAAACATTACGTTGAAGTGAACTCTCTATACGAACTTGGTTAATTTGCTCTGACGATGGATGAAAATCCGAAACCGGTCAGGAAGAACATAAATAGGCATGCTATGACGGATAAAATTCCAGATGTTATCCAGCATTGCGGATCCATCCACATATTCAACATTTTCCTTATCTTGTAATTAGCAATATCACATACTAAGGGCTATAATTTTTAATTCATTTAAGGCGGTTTTTTGGGGGGAGTGGTGGGTTTATGTTTATTTATAAACTGTTATTTCGGATTATTATACAATTCTATCACCTAAATAATATGTATGTGAACAGCATGGATCAAAAAACGGAAAGTCATAGAAAGTTCAAACTTGATATTCCGTTTAAGGTATCACCATGGAATCCGACAGTAAATTACCTGGCAAAATTCCTCAACCGGAAATACCACTTTACTGAATGGTTTTTCTCACATTTTTTGCAATTTTCTCGAAAATGGTTCCAACGATCTTCTTTAAACTTGGTATATCAACTACACATACAAAGATCAATAATTTTTATTTGAAACATTTCTCAGGGAAAATCCATTTAAGGGTACTCTTTTGGAGAAAGAGTGGAGTTAAGTTGTCCTATAAAGTGTTATTGCAGTTTATTACACAATTCTATCATCTAATAAATAATATTATTTAGAATTAAATATATTGTTGAAATTCGGTGTTTGAAGAAAATGAGATGACTGAAAATGCGTTTTGACTGAAATGTATTTTTGAGATTTTGCTATTTTTCTTATAACGCCTCCAACGTTTTTCTTTAAAGTAGGAATGTGTACTATACATACAAAGAGCTACAACTTTTATTTGAATCATTTCTCCGGGTAAACTCTTAAGGGGGCCTTTTGGGGGAGGGGTGGGGTTATGTTTTTCTCTAAAGTACTATCATAGTTGATTTATACAATTCTACCATCTAGACATACTTAATTAGAAATAAATAGATGGTCAAAATTCCGAGTTTCAAGGAAATGATTCGTAAACCGGAAATATGTTTTTCAGTTTTTGCGATTTTCTTCTAAAAACGCCGACGAATTTCATAAATTTGGTACACTAAGTATAAAGTTTGTCAGTTACGATTTTGTAAGCTGCAATATGAGAAAGTTGTGTGAATGTTTCACACCAGTTTTTTTTTTGTTGTTTTTTTTTTAAGGAAACATAATAACTAAATTTTTTAGGATTGGTCCTGGCGAAAATTTGTTTAGAATAATTTTGTTCAAATTAAAGTTGTCGTTAATAACAATTTGGAGGTAAGGGAATAGGTAAGTGGTTAGCGTACTGGAGGACCCGGGTTCGAGTCCATCTGTGCTACCCTTAGATTTTGTTTTCCTAGTCACACTGTCCTAGATGACTGTAACTAGAGAACAGATAGATAGATAGATAGATAGAGATAGAAATAGATAGATAGAGATAGAGAGATAGATAGTAGATAGATATAATAGATAGATAGATAGATAGATATAATAGATGATGATAGATGATAGATAATAGACTAGATCGATAGATAGATAGATCGATATAGATAGATAGATAGATAGATAGATAGATAGATAGATAGATAGTAGCTGAGATAGATAGGATAGAATAGATAGATAGATAATAGATAGATAGATAGATAGATATATAGATCGATAGAAGATAGAAGATGATAGATAGATATGTAGATAGATAGATAGATAGATAGATAGATAGATAGATCGATAGAAGATAGATAGATAGATAGATAGATAGATAGATAGATAGATAGATAGACAGATAGATAGATAGATAGATAGATAGATAGATAGATAGATAGATAGATAGATAGATAGATAGATAGATAGATATAGATAGCTAGATAGAGAGATAGATAGAGAGATAGATAGATAGATAGATAGATAGATAGATAGATAGATAGATAGATAGATAGATAGAAACATAGATAGATATATAGATAGATAGGTAGATAAATAGATAGATAGATAGATAGATAGATAGATAGATAGATAGATAGATAGATAGATAGATAGGTAGATAGATAGATAGAAATATAGATAGATATATAGTAGATAGATAGATAGATAGACAGATAGTTACATGGTTGATAGATAGATATATAGCAAGATAGATAGATAGAATATAATAGATAGATACAATAAAGTTAGTTTATCTATCTTTTTACAACTGATGTGTGAAACTAACCTTCGCTCTGGTCAAGTCTGCGTTTTTGTCACAACTGTCTGAAAAACGCATCCTGAGATTGGCGAACGCCCGAAACCGGTCGATGACCACAAAATGAAGCAGGCTACCACGGCAAAATAACTCTGATGTTAGTTTATCTATCTTTTTACTTTATCTTGCTGCTATAAGAGAAGTATTATGTTCGTGAGAGATTTTTCGAAATTGCATTTTTACTGGAACTACATGTTTTGGGGTCTTCTGTGTAAGTTAGAGAATAATTTTAATTTCCACCAAAACCTTGGGCCCCTTCAACGGAATATCCAAGTAATATCTCTTTCTCTCTCTCTCTCTCTCTCTCACACACACCACACACATACATACGGAATGTTGACCGGGAGTTGGTCTGGCTTAGTGTACAGCTTCACGTAGGACTGTTGTTGAATTTAAACAAATAAGATTTCATACTGGCATGACCACTCAATATTTTGAGTTAATTTATATGTTAAAGAAGCTTCCTTCTATCTGCCACTGACTTGAAGAATTCTTAGTCATCGATCGATTGTCAATCATCTGCCAATCTCTATCCCATTTCCAAATATATGTTTCAATCCAATTGTCTTGTTTCTTATGAATATTGCTAGTATATGCAAATATTTTGAAACACTTCTTTTGCTAGCCTTTCAAGCAATTCACTATCAGTAAGTGAACCTGAATGCCCACCCTACCAACTTTAAATCCAAATTTGATTATTAATTTAGGGTCTATTAATCTTCATGACAGTTCGATTAAAGATTGATAGTTTCTTGGTTTATTCAATAAGTCTAGATTAACCTTGAAGCGTGAACAAAAAATTGCTGCAGGAATTGGTTCTTGCTTGTGAAATGTTATTGGTTTGAAATGTGTTGTAGTGTTAGTGGTAGCTTGTGTCGTGAGCGGTTTAGTAAAAGGGCTTGTGTTTGTAAGTTTTAAGAGAGAGAAGTAATAAGAATAATTAAGAAAACACTGTTAGATTAAATTAAATATATCTTTAAAGATATTTAAATGCTATTCAATAACACAGCAATATGCTTATTGATTTACTGAAATTGGTTGGAATAATAAACTCTTATGTTATAACCTAAACTGCCACTGATTCTAAGAGAGCGTAAAACAAGTGTTCTGCTAGAATATCCACACAGACTCTCTTGAAGGAATGCCTTCTAATTATTCGTTCAAATCTTCCCCTGTGAGAAGAAGGGGTAGACAATGCTATCAAGTTCATGAACTCAGAAATGACAATAGTGGTCTTCTACCTGAATAATCCTTTTGCAAGGGAATGTTACATTTTTCCAGATATTTTTGATTATTTCAAATTAAATATGTTTTTATATTTCTGGCATCCATCACACTTGATGAAATAAGTCAACCTATGTAGAGCACGAAAGATCGCGAAAGCTTTGGCTTTGTTTTTAGAGTAATTTTGTGCAAGTTCCTGCTTTTTTCAAAATTTTAAGTATTTTTTTTATTTGTTTTTTTTTTGAAAACAAAAAGTTTATATAAATAGAAGAAGTGTAGTCTAAATTATCTGAAGCGATATGATACTTCTCTAGATAAACGTTAAAACCTATATGCTTCCACAGCAAATGGCCTAATTATACTAATCAATATTACTTTATGGATATATCTTAATTTCTTCTTATACTTTGCTAAGTTTGAAGCCTCTTGCCACCTCAAAATTACATTGGAACTGTTGTGTTTGAATCAATAGTTTTTATGACCTCATGTGGGAAATACCCAGTGCGGTCTAGTTACTTTGCATTAAATGTTTAATTTGGCAAACAAGTATCTCCACAAACCTTTCTATCTGACATGACTATAAATTTGTTTCTAAGTAAACTCCAGCAAAAATTTCAATTCCCCTATGTATTTTAATTAATTCATTAGGTAAATCTTTGGTGCTGTCCAGTTTTTTTTTTTTATTTGTTTAATGCAATTTTTTTTTCTTTGCTTTTAGTAGTATACATGCTCAGAAAGCTGAGAGATGAAGTATCAGTAGAGGTTTTGAAAACTGCCTATTACGGGTTGTTTTATTCTAAAATGAGCTATGGTATACTGCTATGGGGAGCAGCTTCTGATAGTAATCTAGTGTTTAAGCTACAAAAAAAAGCAATAAGAACCATGTTTAGAAAAAATAATAGAGATAGTTGTAAAGCATTGTTTAAAGAGCATTCTCTTCTAACTTTGCCATCTTTGTTTATTATCACTAATTTATTGGCTATAAAAGATAATACTAATAATGTGTTCAGAAGTGATTTCTATCAATATGGCATAAGAAGCAAAAACAACTTACACATTCCAGCTAAAAGACTGAAAAAATCTGATTTGTCTCCAACTATAATGTCTCGGAAAATATATAATAACTTGCCGCATGAAATTCAAGAAATTGAAGAAAAACAGTTTAGAAAAGTAGTAAGAAGATTTCTGATGGAGAAAACTTTCTACAGTATTACTGAATATTTAGAACACAAGTGGAAGGTTACAGAATTTTGTATAGACTAAGTATCCCTGGTTAATATGTACATTACATTAATTATAAAGAATAAAGTTTATTTAATGTAAACTCAGTTTCTGTGTACATCACAGCTTGAATTTGTTGACGTGCTTATTGTATTTTTGTAATAAGTTAAAGCTTAATAAATAAATAAATAAATAAGTAAATAAATAAATAAAAATTTAAACTTATATTAATTAATTTTTAATCAATTAATCGTCTTCAGGGTTATCATAGATAAAAAAAGAACATATATGTGTAAGAAGAAGAATTTTGAAACTATTTTGACCTAATCGAATAATTCTTCCTACAGTAACAAGAGCTGTAATCCCGGTATGGAAACCTCACAGATATTCTTTTACTCTGCCATATACAATTCTAATATTGCCACAATAATATGTGGATTTCTTCCACAAAATTGCCCTAAAATACATTATATAGTGACGGAGGGGGAATAAATGTTGTTTTTCTGCAGATAAACCGGTAGCAATACGTAAAATATGATTTGAATGTAGCCCAGAAGAAGCGCGTACATCAGAACCGAATAATGAGAAATCTGTCATACATAAGATACACAACAATCTATTTGTTACAGAAAAATAGTTCAAATAAAAAATAATTGTTCGTATCATTTCCTAGAAAAATTCCAAAATACTATTCTTTAAAGATACACTTCCGGTTAATCCATTTTTCTCAAATTTTGAATTCTCGCAGTGATTTCAATAATTTTACTTAATGTTATATGCAGCTTTACCAGAACTCGTCAAAAATCAACTATTTTCTTAGAAAAACCTTTCAAATAAAAGTAAAACGCCTATATATGTGTAGTATGCGAATTTTTAAAGAAAATCGCTAAAAAAAAAAAAACTATTGAACTTCGGTTCGTAAAGACATTTATATTCGAATAAGATCAGTTTAAATGGGGTGACGTCAGAGTGAAGTACGTACATTAACTCAAAATACCAAATCCGTTCATATTGGACATTATAACTCGTTCGAGGACTAAACACATGTAATATATAATAAGATAAAAAATCTAGACTTGCTCTCTGTGTAACCTACATGAGGACTTGCCATTTTTATGGTCAAATATTTAGTATTCGAGTAATATAAGAAAAACTTTACTACGTAAATAATTGTTGTCAATAGCGGAAATGTTAAGATTTTTAAAATGGAACTAATTGATCAAATTTATTTTAATTTTTAATAAAGGCAATAATATAGTCTGACGTTTTTCCTTTGTCCCGATTGCTTTTTTATATTTTTCCTTTTTTTAATTTGCTACGTTTTATTCTATTTTTCCTATAATGTTTTATTTTATTTTTTGCTGAAATATTAGAGTTATTTCGTTTTTTTTTTCCTTAAAAAATTGTGGGGTAAAAATTTGGTTCAAATTTAAAATTTTATTGCATATGTGGATTGATCCGCATGCTGGATACGTACATCTGGTATTTTATCCGTCGTAGCATACATATTTATTTTCTTCCTAACCGGTTTCTGATTTTCATCCATCGTTAGAGTAAATTCACCAAGTTCGTGTAGAGAGTTCACTTCAACGTAATGTCTCCGTTACTTGTTACTCACACTTGTTGGTTGTATATAATTATGTGGATTATGCTCTGACGATGGATAAAAATCCAAAAACAGCCTGGAAGAAAAATAAATAGCATGCTATGACGGAAAACATACCAGATATTAAAATTTTATATTTATTAATTGTACAAGGTAAGCTATTATTTTGTTTCGTTATAAAAAAAAAAAAAAAAAAAAATCTGGTGTGAAACACTCACACAACTTTCTCTTACTCCAGTTCTCAAAACTGTAATTGACAAATTTTATAGTTTGTGTACCAAATTTAATGAAATTCAGCACTTTTTAGAAACTCGGAATTAAACAACAACCCCATCCTTTCCCTAAAAGTGCCCTTAAATGAATTTTCCCAGAGAAATATTTTAAATGAAAGTTGTACATCTTTGTATATGTAGGTTATATGAGATCTTTCAAGAAAATCGTTGGAGCCTTTTTTGAGAAAATCGCGAAAAAGTGAAAAAAAAAATTTAGTAAAGTGGTAAAGTAAACTCACTTCCGGTTATGCGATTTATTTCAAAATTGGAATTTCAACAATATTTTTAATTCTAATTAGCATTATTTAGATGAACGAATTGTCCAATAAACTGAAATAGCACTTTAGATGGAAACCTAACCCCACCCCTACCCCATAAGGGCCCTTAATTGAATTTTTCCAGAGAAATATTTCAAATAAAAGTTGTAGCTCTTTGTATGTGAGTTGATGTACCTAAATCGTCGGAGAAATTTTTGAGAAAATCGCAAACAAGTAAAAAAACCTACTAGTAAAGTAGTACTTCCGGTTGTGGAATTTTGGCAGATAACGTACTGTCAGATCCCACGGTGATACCTAAACGGAATATTAAGTTTGAACTTTCTACGATTTTTCGTTTTTGAGCTATGATGTTCAGATACATACACCACACACACACACACCACACACACACCACAAACCATTTGCTAAAAACCACTTTTTTGGACTCAGGACCTCAAAAACGGAGATTTCCGGTGAAAACTCGATATCGAAAATTTGCCACGCTTACCAATATCTCCTCTTACTAGAAGAGAAAGTAAAATACTTCCTCTTACTAGGACGTAAGAGAAAGTAAAAAAATTAATTTCCATTTATATATTCTGTTTATGTTTCAATTTTTTCTTTTACATTTTAAAGTATTAGTTTAATTATTTTAATTTTTTTATTTTTGTTCTTAAAAAAAAAAACTTTTTTGTTAGTTAGAGCTTTTTTTAAGTTCTTTATTTTATTACTTCAATACACTATTGAGGTCTTAAGACGTAAATTATACAGAACTCTTGACGGACGGCTCTTAGCTATGTCAGTATCACGTAATTTTTTTTTTTTTTTTTTATACTTCTTAAAATAAAAAGTAGTTTTCTATCTCTCTCATTTGAAACATTTACCCGGGAAAATTGATTTTTTTTTAAGAATAGGTAGTTCCGGGGGAACTTAAATTTGGGAATGTTAACTGCATAGGTATATAACTTTAATTTTGATCATTTCCAAAAGAAAAAAGGTAATTTTAAGAAGTTTTGCAGGTTTTTCTGGCATAAAATTTCAAATGTTACAAAGGCTTGGATAAATGTTTATTGGACTAACATTTAATCATGGTACCTTTATATTTTAATTTTGGGAAGGTAATAGCTAAGTGGTTAGCGTACTGGACTCCCACGCTAAGGACCCGGGTTCGAGTCCAGCTGTGCTACCCTTAGATTTTTTCTTCCTACGAGAATTTATCTCTAATTTTATTAACAGCAGTAAGAAAAAGTTGTGTGAATGTTTCACACCATAACTTTATGATTTGATGAAAATTATTAAGTCTTGAACTATTATGGATAAGTGAGTGAGTGGAATAGGAAAATTAGAGAATTCTGTAATCTTCATTGCGCTTTTGAAAAAGTACAGAGAAATTTTTTTGACCTATAATCTCCCTTTAAACAAACACACAATCGATTTGAAATAATTGATCAATGGGGGAATTGAATAAATTTCAATACTTTGTTATTTCGAAAGACTTATAAAATGGCTTTATCTTTTACTCTATTATTTTCAGAAAATAACTTATTTTATTATTATTATTTATTTAAAATAAAAATATTAATCAATATAAAGAAATATAATCAATTCAAGAATAGCCGCACAGTTTCCTTTTATATTTGGTAATCTCTATATTTATATGGCCGATATATATCGTAATATGGGCGAGCGGAAGAACAAGAAACCGGGTAGAAAAAAATGTATAAAAGTAGTGAAAGGATAGAGATAGGGAAGGAGTGTAGTGCGTGTGTGTGTGTGTGTGTATGTTAGGGGAGCAACAAAAAAAGACCATTGACAGGAAGTTACGGAGACAGGCAAAGGTGAAAAACGGTGGCGGACCTATTCGGCCAAAGGCACTTATTATGAGTCACGGGGCGATGGTAAGAGCAAAAAGCCGGCATATGTATGTATGTATACTTTTATGTCTTTGTGTAGGTTTGTTTTATATATATATATATATATATGAAGAAATGTCGTCTAGATATTAGAAAGAGATAGAATATTGTGAGTATTAGTATAATGTAGAAAGAGATAGAATGACTAAACATACAAACAAAAACACACACACGCACAAAAAAAAACAGTGCGTGAGAGTGAGATAGCATGTAGAAACCTGTCGGCAGTGGTTAGTTGATCCGACTGGAGACAGGTGCCGCTGGTGTAGTCTATGTCTCCCCCATAACAAGAAGAAGGGTATGAACGAACGTTAGACATAGTTGTTGGGCTGTAGAATACGGCAGCACATGGTCAGAGAGCCGGCTGTGTAACACACCGGTGAATTTATAGTAGTAATACTCCTTAGTCGTACTCCTGATAACGTGTGCTTTTAAAAGTGTCAACAAAAATTTTTTGACTCTTATTCGGTTTTCTTTTTTTGTGCCGTCCATATAAAAATGATATTGCCAAGTATTTACGGATATTTACTTCTTATTGGTAAGTAGATCTTTAGTTTTTCTTGTTTCTTTTTGATATAAATGAAAAAAATTATGTGTATTAATTCAATTAATATTTTTCTGGAATCAAAAAAAAATTATCCACAATTATTTTTGATGCTAAATAAGATTATTTTTTTTTTTTAAATATTTAAATTCATAGAATTAAAACTTAGAAAATTATAAATGTTCATTTTTTATTTTAAGTTTTTATGTAAAAAAGTCTTAAAAATTGTACCGGTTTCACTTGCATGAGCATATGAATTATTATTATTAATATTAGTTTTTTTTTTTATAGAATGATAAGGATTTTAATTTACCTTCTTATCACCAGCATGGCATTGTTTATTAGCATCTATTTTTATTAGTTCATTTGCCTTTATGATGCATATAACAGGATTTCCGGCTTGAAATTTTTCGCATTTTCTTTTCGCTGCTATTGCATTCTTTTTATTTTTTATTCAACTCTATTTGTTCAATATCTTCTATTCGCTAATAAATTTTTTCAGTAAACCTCTATGTAGGTTCCATCGTTAAGATAGAACAAACGCTTGAATGTCAAACTTTATATCTGTAATCATTAAAGAACTGAATATAGTTAAATAATTAGCGACAAAAGGCAGATTATTAATTTCTTTGAAGCTATTTTTGTATTCACCAATGTTTTAAAAGGGGCAAATAATTGTCAAAATTTTGAGAATTTATGAGTGATTACTTTAAAAAACTTACTTTTTCTGAATTTCTTATTTTCCACATTTCATTGAATAATAATGAATTATTCATTTCACAAATTCTAAAAGCTCATTTTTTTTTTCTTTTTTTTAATTCCATTAAGACATTTTTGTTAAAATAAACTCTTTATAGGAAGGTCGTATCATTTGTATTGTATATGAACTTAATTATAAGTTGGGTTGACCTTATCTTTATTAGCTTCAATGAATAATAAATATTATCTCTTGCAAATTGTATTGGCTTATTGGCCAGGTGAATTCTGGGGTATAGTTAGTGTTATTTTTAATTATTTTTATCCCCGAATTCAACAGACCGATAAGCCTACAATTGCGGATATCAACGCATTAACACAGTTATTTCAAAAATGTACATATTGCATTCGAAATATAAAAAAAAATTGTTGAACTTCCGGTAAAATTTCGATTTCAAAAATTTTTGATAACATAATAAATTTTTATTAATATTATCGAAACAAAAATAATCATAATATAATATATTGAAATAATCTCAACGTCACCGCTACTCAAAATCTACTTTCATTCAGTAAAATCCGCACTCTCAATGGATCGATTTTGATAAAAACCTTTTTATTGCACCTAATCTCTCTCTGGTAACATCTAAACGAAATATCAAATTCGTGTACTTTCTGTAATATTTCTTTTCTTTTTTTTTTTCTATGCTGACCATAAACTGACACTCGCCTGGGTGCTGGGACATGCGGGATTTCTGGGCAATGAGAGGGCGGATGCCCTAGCAAGAGAAGGTTCGCAGGATATTTTTATAGGCCCCGAACCCTTCTGCGGCTTGTCCAGGAGCCTCATTCAAACTTCTATCAGAGGTTGGATAGAAGAACAGCGTCTGCGTTGGTGGGAGAGAACTCCAGGACAGAGGCAGGCGCAAAGCTCTTCCATCAAAATACATTTGCCTAAATTTACCAGAGACCTACTGAGCCAGACCCGAAAGAATATAAGGTTAATTGTGGGTCTACTAACAGGGCATTGTAGGCTCAACAGACACATGCACCACCTTCAACTTGCGGATAGTGCGGTATGCCGATTCTGCAAGGTAGGAGAAGAAACCCCGGCGCATATGCTTTGTGAGTGCACCGGCCTGGCGAGGATTAGGTTTCTTCAATTGGGGACAGGCAATCCCGAAGCTAGAAGCTTCATGACGGAGCCGCTCTCAGTTTTGCTAGGATTGATTAGGAGGGCAAAGCTAGGGGTTGTGCTGTAATTTAAGGGGATCCACAATAGACCTCGATCTGCAGGTCGCAGTGTAATGAGGCTCCCCCCTCCCATTTCTAATCTAATGCTGACCACAAACACACACATACATGATTTCTAAAAAAAAAAATCACTTTTTTTCCCAGTTTCCGGGACCTTATATATTTCCGGTGAAAATTTTATTTTGTCACGATCGTAATATTTTCTCTTACGTCAGTAAGAAAAAGTAGTAACATTATTATTCATACAATTAAAATAATAATAATAATATTAACAACTTTATAAACTTGATAATCTTAAATAGAAGTATTTTTTTTTCTTATATTGACGTAAACTATTTAATTTGAAAATATTGAATAAAAACCAGAGGGGCTTACCCACATTATTAAATAATCAATGAAAGTATCCGATCAGTTTTTTATACTGGCAAGCAAGAGCATATTACAAATAATTAAATATGATTCATACTTTTCATTAGTAATTAATTCTTAAAAAAAAAAAGAAAAAAGTAATCTGTTTTAAAAATAGTCTATTTCTTAGATGGTCATATAAAAAGTATTAAAAGAATTTATATATATACATATAAATAGATAAATAAATAAATAAAAAAAATTATCTAGTCCGACATTACAACAACTGTCATATATAGAAGAAACAGGTCTGTGCATGTCCTTTTTATCCTCCGCATCTTATCTGTTCACGTCTTTAAAAAAGAATGTAATTTATTTTAAAAAGGGAAATCAATTTAGATAATATTTTATTTAATATTTTAAATAGATTAAAAAGTAGATTAAGAATAGTTTAAAAATTTTTTGCTGTTTCTTTCTCTAATTGCAGAAATTTGGAAGATTTGTTTAAGTTATAGATTTACAAACTCTAATTTTAATAAGAAATAATATTCTTATTTCTTATGTTCGATTTATATCGATATTCGTCTGTTTGTTTGTGTGTTTGTGACTTGGCATAACTCTAATAATAATAAAAAAAAAGGATTGCTAGTTCAAACTTAATATAAAATATGAACTTAATATGAAAATTGATTTTTTTTTTTTAGAAACTTTGGGGAAAAGTGTTGGAAAAAATTCGTATTATTTTACTTTTGGTATATTTGTTGACACTTTAAAAGTGCAATAAAAGTATTCTACGTATATCAGATTATTCTTCTTTTAATTTTATAAAAAAAATTTAAACAGCTAATACCAAGCATTTTTACTAATAAATGCAACAAGCAAATATAAAGAGCAAAAAATGGCGATTGCGTAATTGAGGTTTTCACTCGAAATAAATGTTTTGAAATTAACTGAGTAGTGTGGGGAGGGGGGATTGAATTTTTTTTTTTTAACTGAAAGCAACAGTTGATAGTAAAAACAAGAAAGTTTATGGACAAACTGTCTGTTATACAGAAAACAAATGTTTGTTGATTGTATCACATCCAGGTCAGCCTAGTGTTAAAAAAAAAAAAAAAACTGAAATAAGGGAAAAGCTAGCCAAAGATGTACCTATAAAATGATTGCAGACGTCGTATTCTGTTTTGGCTTTAGAATCAATTTTGGTGGAGGGGGAATTCATCAGGTTTTGTTCTTATTATTTATGGATACACTAGATTTTGCCAAAAATTTGAGCCAAAACATAGGTTAGCAGGATATGGACTTTATGAAAAGAAACAGTGCAAACACGTAAACAGAGGAAGGGGCGAAAGAACAGCATGAAGAAAGTATGAGGAACAAAGAAAGCTAAAATTGGCTCAGCGTCTGAGAACGCTCTCAAAGTGAGATATTTGGATATGTTTGGGCGATGGAAACTGAAATTTCGGACAGTATTCATCAATAGAAGTAAATGTCCGTCACTTTGCTGACGACTGGTTTTCATGTTTTTCTTGAAAAAATTGTCCAACCGCTTTCTTTTTAATTTGCATCCTTATCTTACATGCATCAGTCATCTTTTTTTGAAATCACTTTTTTTTAAAGAAAGCTGATATTAAGGGGTCCTCTGGGAGATGATGACTTTAGTCCTATTATATATACCATGCGCGTGTCGTAACTATATAATATTAATAGAATTAATTATTAAATTTCAGCGTTAGAAAAAAAATTAGTAATAAAAATTCGGTTTAACAATTCCCCATTATTGAAGTTTTATTTAAAGGATAGAAGATTCCATCTGGAGGTTATTTTCACATCTCATATCTTTTTTAAATCAATTAAGTTGAAAGTATTGTAGACATTATAACAGGGCAATATTTATGAAGCAGTGGATACCTAAGCAAGGAGCCCAGTGTTTGTCGTCGAGTGTTGAGCACCTAATAGAGTTTGGTTCCTCAAATAGAATAAACAGGGATACAGTAATGCTAGAGTAGACACATATAGAAGGGGTGATGTTATATGTAGTGGGATGATTGTGAAAGAGAGATAGAGTAGAGGGTGGAAAGCACACAGACCAGAGAAAAGAGTATGAGGGCAGATGTGTAGGAAGAGTGGCGGCAGATTTCCAGGAGGGTGGTGGTGGTGGTGGTGGTAACAACGCACAACGGATCGATACTAACAATAGAGATCCTCGCGCCGAGTTTCTCTGTTGCGCTGCTATTCCGGTCGGCCTCACACGCCGCCCCCAGTTGTTACTACGGCTGTCGGGTTTCTATATACAACATAGTATTCCTTAGTGTAGCACATGAGCTAGCCTAATCAGTGTTGAGTACCTATTTTACTATTATCTCCATTGCTACATATTACAATACCCTCCCTATTCACATACACAACAATACCCCCCCAAAATGGTTGCCTAATGCGTAATAATACTAAAAATCCAAAATGAGCTAATTTGGTATAATAATAATATAATAATTTAAGCATATTCCTTCTATTCGCACATCCAGAAAGTTGCATTCTATCTAAGGCTATCTTCTCCGTACATTCGCCCGATGTTTTATTGATTATTTTTTTTTTTTGCAGCGTTCACATTAAAAAAAAAACTGGGCTATATTTTAATCATTCATTTTTGTTTGAAATGCGTAAATAGGAAGAGGTGTCCTACCTCTTGGATTGTGGCCGCATGCAGCCTTCCAAGAAATTTTCTGCGGCTCTCCATATTTTAAAGATTAAAAAAAAAACGCCCGATACTTAAAATTAGATGTAAATTTACTTTTAGGATACTAGAAAATAAACTATTTTTATTAGTCTCCAGTTCAGTTTCGGAAAAATTGAAATTTGTCGAACCGTTGAAATAAAACTGTAATTATCGATCTGAAGGGAAAGAAGTGGATATACATTCAATTTCTATTAAAAAAAAAAAAAATCTGGCGTTAAACACTCATACAACTCTCTCTTACTCCCCTTAATACAGTTACATATAAAATTAATTATTTTTATTCAAATTTCAAGTTTTGCTTATTTATCCTAATAGCCATGGAGAGTTCAATTCTAAGCTCCATGAGCTGGGATTGAAAGATTCCCCGAATTGCGAATGCACTGAACGGGACACAGAGCATCACGGTCTTTTCCGGTGTCCTCTCCTCGACAAGGCTAGAATCCATATGGAATTCAAGCTGAAAAGGAAGAGGAGAGAACTGGCCAGGAAATTTGTAAAGAACTGTCGAAAAGTGCCATAAACTTTAAAGATTTTGTTGAGTTTGCTCGCAAAGTAGCGGTAATGCGAAGGACTAGACGTATATGTAGAGGTCCGCCTCCCTCCCCGTGGCATGGACGGAAACCCGGTGTGTGCTCAATACTAATAATAATAATATACGTCCTAATAATGCACAGTTAGGAAGATGTTGACCTACCAATAAAGGCAAATAAAGAATGATTACATTGTAGAGAGCGCCAGTAATGAACAAACACATTTTGAATTTTAACATCCTCAGATTCCTCAGCACCACCCAAAAAACAAATTTTTTCAGAAACATGTTTTAAATAGAATCTCGTTAAAACCAATTTTTGATAAAAAAAAATTCAAAAAAATTTAAAAAACCTATTCAAGGGGAAGGGTAACACGCTGGACTAGCAACGCCCGAGGTCCTGGGTTCGAATCCAGCATGGCTGCTTAGATTTTTTTCTTCCTAGAAGTCTCTACAGCTCAATGTCCGGTGAAGGACAGTGTCAGAAGGCCGGCAGTGCAGTGAAGGGTCAGGGCGCCAGTGCCCACATAGATCTTGACGCGTCTTGAATTAAAAAAAATAAAATAAAATAAAAAAAATAAGTAAATCTGCCTTTCTGGCAAACCGATATTCTTTAAAAATTTAGAGTTCTATCACCACTTCTAATGTGTATCAATATTAGATAGTTGGTAAAACTAGATATTATACTGAAGGTGGTACTTTAGAGGAAAGCATAATGCTACTGTTTCCCCAGAACCCCTCAAAAATCAAATTTGCCGGAAAAAATGTTTGAAATGTTAAAAGAAACTCACCTTGTTGACATTTCAACTTCCCCCCACAATCTTCAAAAAACAATTTCCCTGAAACAAAACAAAACAAAACAAAAATCTGGTGTGAAACACTCACACAACTTTCTCTTAGTCCAGTTTATAAAATTGAAATTGACAAATTATATAATTAGTATACCACATTTAATGAAATTCGTCGAATACTGAAAAAAACTGTTTAGTAAAAGCGCACTTCTAGTTTACTAATTTTCTTGAAACTGGATTTTTGGCCCATCTATTTATTTCTAATTTGATTTTGTTTGGATGGTAGAATTGTGACAATCAACTACGATAGCACTTTAGAGAAAACCATAACCCCACTCCGTCCCCAAAAAACCCCCTTAAATGACATTATCAGGAGAAATGTTTCAAATAAAAGTTGTAGCACATATACTAACTTTAAAGAAAATCGTTGGAGCCATTTTCGAGAAAACACCAGAAAACGGGAACATACATTTCAGTGAAAATGCTCTTCCGGTCATCCGATTTTTTTCAAACTTGGAATTTCAACAGCATATTTAATTCTAATTAATATTATTTAGATGACAGAATTGTATATTAAACTGAAATAAGCCTTTAGAGGAAAACCTAACCCCACCCATTCCACCAAAACTGCTCTTAAATTAATTTTCCCGGAGAAATGTTTCAAATAAAAGTGGTATCTCTTTGTATGTGTACTTGATATAGAAAGTTTCAAGAAAATCGTCGAAGCCATTTTTGAGAAAATCGCAAAAAAGCAAAAAAAAAAAAAACTAGTAAAATGTTCCTTCCGGTTGAGGAATTCTGACAGATGACCAACTGTCGGATCCCCATGGTGATAGCTAAACGGAATATCAAGTTTGAACTTTCTAGGATTTTTCATTTTTGATCCATGCTGTTCACATACACACACACACACACACAGACCATTTTCTAAAAAAACACTTTTTTGTACTCAGGGGACCTCAAAACGTGTATTTCCGGTGAAAACTTGATATCGAAAATTTGACACGATTACAATACTTCCTCTTGCTAAGAGTAAGAGAAAGTAAAAAAATGTTTTAAATTAAAAAGAATGAGGTCTGTTTCTTTTTTGTGGTTCACTTTAGTAATCGGAATTAGTTCGAATTCTGAAGAAACAGTTTGGAATCATTTGAAACTTTTGTGTCGAATCCCAATTGTGGTAGATAAACAGGAATAACTGAGCTTCCCTCCAATATGGGGGTTTCTTAGTTATTCGGCTCATTGAAACGCACAAAAAGTAAGTAAATTATTATTTGTTAGACGTAGAATGTAAAGTTTTATGTCTAAAAATAGATTATACTTAAATAATGTTTGTTTATTATTTTTTTTTGTAGGTATGTACCATTTAGCCCTAAATATTTTTTTATTTTCTATTTTCCTTTTGATTGATGTGTAGTTGTAGTAGTTTATAAATACATTATATATAATCTACTTTATTATGTGAATAGGAGAAAATGCATGTGTAGGTACATTGCAGTCCCATTCATTCAGTCTTAAGTTCTCCACCAGCAACTACCTGGTGAGGGTGTATACACAGTTTCTGATCCTTTTCGTCTCTCCTGCTCTTTCGTGTTACAGTGTTTAATCTTCTTCAGTATCTCAGGTTTCACTATTCTTTAACCCTCTTAAACGGCCAGGTGCTATTTTTCTAACTGGCTATTCTATCCACCATAGATTCTCCATTCATAGTATTACCGTTCTTTATCGTTGTTGTAAACTATTTATTTATAAACATTTATTTAAAATTACTTGTTATTTTATACAATAAGATTTTTTATTTTTTTTATTAAAATATCAAATTTAAATAATTAACTAATTTAGAGAGATAATTTACAAAGTTATAATTTATGACGTGTCAGTTCTTTTAACGCTCAAAAAAAAATAATTAAACTGCAACAAGTATATCTTCGTTGATTTAATTTTATATTTTGACCGAATCTATTGATGCATACTAGAAATCAACATTATTCTCTGAAGTTTCCCACCTGTTGGAAAAAGAGATTCACTGTTTTATGAATACTGGGATGCCCCTTTTCAGGTGTTATTCAAGTTATTTCCACCGGCAGACAATGCATCACAGTATAATAATGTTACTAATTTACTTTTTTCCTAAAATTAACTCATTCTTTTATAGTAATACTGTGATTTTTTTTTTTTGGCTGACTTCTTCATTATCCTTCTGTGTGTGTTTTGGTATATTTAATGTACAGGAAACTCTTCACACCTGAATGAATAAAATAAACTTTAATATTTCCAAATTATTACTGTTTGAATAGTTTAATTTCCTTAGCTTGTACTTTCTTTTCTTAGTATTACAATCATAGCTAATTTTTCAAATTGAGTTACGAGAATTACTTTGAGAAACGTAGAAAAAAGGAGATTTTTAGAGATTTGTTTCTAAATATTACTAAAATCAGAAATAATTTCCCACCCTTCGGCGTGCAATCAGCCTCTGGCTCTCCAGGTTGGGGAATCCCTCACCCCACCTTATTCAATCCTTTCCCTTTATAGGGTTGCCTGTAAGTTACCTGGGTTACTGAAACCCCTGTACTTGAGGCAATAGACAAGGAATCAGTAGATGGAATCTGTAGATCCATCGGGCGTGCGATAAGTCACGCTAGCTCGGTAGAGTTGAAATACTGAATTACGGGCGTAAACCAGTTTTCGAGCCAATTGCTTGCAATTGAGGTAGAATTCGTAGTGGCCGTGTTTTAATCAATAACTCCAATGACCGAGGTCATGAGTTGAGCGGGAGGAGACTCGCAATATAAATTAAAACCTCGTAGCCGGAAGCGCATTTGCTGGGTGTGCGCGGTTTACCAGAGCATGCTAGGAGCGCTTCTCTAGCTTCGGGAGTGGAGTGACCACTATGGGGATCACTCGCGAGCTGGTTTGTATCTCAACCTGCCCTTAAATGGGTCAAGCGGGGGTGTGCTTCGGCACTTCTGCGATGGTCGGGTATTGCACTAAAAGTCCCTCCATGGTAGTGACATCCCCTTCTTGTTAAACGATCCCGTTGCTTGCAACGGGGGGGACGGCAAATCCCAAGAGGGAAGGTACGGTCTTTAAAGACCCCCTTCAGCATCAAGAAGAAAAAGGGGTATACGGGAAGAATGTCCCACCTCTTCTCCAAAACTTAAGTTACATGATTTTGTGCGGAAAAATGTTTCAAATAAGAAGGTAGCGTCCTCACGCGTTGGTCTAGTGGCTAGCGCACTCGCCTTTCGTGCGAGTATTCAGGGTTCGATTCCCGTGAGAGCAAAGTCGGTGTTGACCCAGCATCGTGATAAAAAGTGAACGCTACAGTTACTAGCGCGCTAAGTAGCGAAGGCCGGAACTAAACGGCGTGGGTATTGCGGCGTGCTTATCACACGCCCCCCTATTCAAATCGCCGTTTGGCAAACCTTGGCCCTTCATAGGCTGTTGCGCCATAGGGTTAATTAAGACTTGTAGCTTTTTATATGCGCAATTGATGTTAGATTAAATAACATCGTTTAAACCATTTTCGAGAAAATAATCAAAAAAAATTGAAAAATCCATTCACTAAAGATGGTACTTCCGGTTGGCCACAGGATGTATAATTTTCAACTTTCAGCTATTTTCCGTTTTTGAATTATACTGGCAACATACAAACAGACAAATTTTAGGAAACGAACTTTTTCTAACTAAATAATGTGCATATCCGGTAATAACTCGTTATCGAAGCTCGTTATTTGGCAAGATTAGAATAATTCCTCTTACCAGTAAGTAACAAGAGAAAGTAAAAATGTAATATAAAGGAATGCATTTTTATTTTCTCATACTTCAAGTAAGAGAAAGTATTGCGATCGTGCCGGTTTTTTTTTTAAATTGAGTTTCACCGGAAATACACGGTTCAAGGTCCCCTGATTCCAAAAAAAAAGTGGTTTTTAGAAAATGGTATGTATATATGTGCGTGTGTGTGTCAGTTTTAAGAGAATATTTCATCTTCCTGAGACGGAGAATTTTCAGGAAGCTGAAATTTCTTATTTTATTTACGCACTATCACCGTATCTGACACAATGATTTCGGACGAAATCTAACATTGCGGAAGTGCGTCATTATTGAATGTATTTTTTTTTTTTTTTTTTAGTTTTACGTGATTTTCTTAAAAACGGCTCTAATGATTTTCTTTAAACTTCATATACTATCTACACACGTAAAAAATACCTATCATTTTTTTATTCTCCAAAACATATTTACAATAAAAAATATTTACGATCTTGAATTTGGTTTTTTTTTTTTCCTTTAAACTAACGAACGAATTAAAACAAATGAGCAACTATTTTTATTTTAGTTAAAATTATTTTTTTTAAATATTTTATTTCTTTTTATTAGAAATGAAATTATTCATTTCTACGAATAGGCTAGTTTAAATGGTTATAACCAGGATTTAATGTTTATTAATATTATTTCAGTATACGATCTTTTGTTGCAACAGTCAAGAGTTGGAGCCAGATTTTTAAAAAAAAGAAGAAATATATGATTTTGATTATTATGTGATGTACGATAGAACGTATTATCCTCGTGAAAATTATATCCTGTTTAAAATATTTGAATTATAATTGTCGAAGAAGTTTTCTTTCCGAATACATAAAATATTTAGTATTAATATAAATGATTTATCGAGAAAATTTCCTTTCATTATTCATTTGACTGAAAAAAATAGAAAAATTGGTTTCTACCCTCCATTCATAAGTTTTAATAATGCAATTCAATATCAAGGCTACAACAACCAGGCGATTGCGGAAAGCAATTTCAATTTTGGATAATAGGATGAAATATTGCCCCTATATTCACCATTTATCATCAGAACGTTAAAAGTTTGCTTGAATATCAATAGAAAAAAAAATGTTAAGGTATTTTTTTCCCCCTTGACTCTGATGTAAAGTAATAGGTTTTTCATTTCCATTAATATAATTTGTCTGTTTAAAAGAACAATTTATTTTATAGTTAAATAATAGTTGTATAATCAGTAAAATAATTTGTATAATGATTTAATTTAAAAAACAATTTAAAACACAAATTTGACTAAACAGTAGCTATTAAGAATTTAATGATTCATGTAAATTGTCACATACACGCGATGTGACAGATACATGTGTTGGTTTACGGTATGTGCCACGCTTATGTACATATTAACATTATAGTCAATAATTGGATTAGCTATTTTATCTCGGCTTTTTTTTTTTCCTTTTAATTTTCTATTTATTATAATTATGTGGTATTATGAATAATTACAATGATAATATTAATTTGTCAGGTATATTCATAAAAACTTTGATTTATTTAACTGAAGGCTGCGTTTTGCAGATCTTGCTAGGATAGTTCTTATCGGGTGGAGCCTTAATATCCTATTAACCACGAGACAATAATTGAAAGTATTCTGAATTTATAGGATACCAATAGAACACGAATTTCGATTTAGATCTACAATTGGAAAACGTCAAGATTAAAAGTGATGTAGGTTTTGCATTTTTGTTGCCTTGACTGGATATTTCTTACTTGAAAAGCAAGATGTCTACCACGATTCAGAATGACACAATGAAAAGAATTCTTCCTGAAAAAGGCCTGCTAAGGCACGCTGCTGAAATTTTATAAAATTATGGCGGTACCTGTACTCTTATATGCATGGATACGTGGACTGTAGCCGAATCGAAGTGGCCGAAATGTGATTTTTGAGATGGAAAAAAATTGATAAATATTAACTAAGTCACGTGGGGAGGATGGAATTTAGCTGGTTTGCCACTGTAAACGATGCGATTTAGGACCAAAGGCTCTAGGAGGATTGGAAGACATAAATAGATAGAAACTTTGCCAGAACAGACGTACAACACCTAATCCCTGTAGGTTGATGATGATGATGATGATCAAGATTAAAATTATGGCGTGCTCCACGCGTGGGTCTAGTGGCTTGCGCAGTCTTCTTTGATGCGAAAATTCGGGGTTCAATTGCCATGAAGGCAAAATGACGGGTTGACCCAGCATCATCCGAAAAATTGGGGAGCTACAGTTAATAGCGTGTCTGTGCAGCGAAGGCCAGTACAAAACGGTGGCGGAATCGTGGCTTGCTTACCAAAACACCCCCCTCCCCATAATAATCGCCGTCTGACATGTCTTAGCCCTTCATGCGCCATTTTTTTGCTTTAAAAAAAAGGCATTATTCTTTATTTGGACCGTGATTCTTGAATAACCTTGAGCTGAAGCGAGATTTTTTGCCAGGAGTGGTCTTTATTGCATTCGCAATTTGAGTTATGACAAGGTGAAATGACAGGTCCCTTCTGTCTCTTCGTAGTTTTGTTCTTGAAGCATCATCCTCTTCACAAATCTTATCAACGCATGGCTTCTTTCTTTTAATGTTGCACAAAGTATTCTCCCGGAAATGCCATCAGTCTTAATTTTGTGATCATGCGAAGCCATAAAAGATTTCACTATTCCGTATGGTTTTGCATTGTTTGTTGCACTTTGTGGATGCTGCCAAATCCAAGTAATTCATTCATACATCAATTACCTTAGTAGTCGGGTGTTGTGTGTATGCCTGTTGAGTGGAGATGTACGAGTATGTGGTGCAATTCCTTATCTCTTAGGTTTCTTACCTGCCATCATATCCTCACTTTATGATTAAATTAAAAGAAGAACTAATAGGGAAAACTTATTATTATATCTTCTTGACCATTTTTAATGACTTTTGTGAATGCTTCCGCGGGACGAAAACTGTTTATTTGGTCAAAGTTAGTTGTAAGGAGAGATTAGTGTAAATTGAACCATTAATGTTTGGTATTCCAGTTTGCTCCATCAGTTTTAAGAAAAATTTCTGCCTGTTTTTTTCTCGCAATCTGGTGAAATCTTTTACCAAACTAAATATTAGCTTGGTTTATTGTAAAATAAATCAAAGTAATGTTATTTACTTGTTTCCCACACCTGCTAGCTATAACATGAAGGGTTTAAAGATTTCCCAGCCGAGACGACGACCTGGAGTTTCATCGTCACAGTCGGCCGAACAGCCGTCTACCGTGGCACACGCCTTCTGTGCACAAAACACTTCATGCTGGAAATGGTTACTTGATCTTTGCTAAGGATGGTTAAATCTTTTATTTTATCCTTTCTGTTTTTATTTATTTACTCTTTTTTTTTTTGTTATTAATATCCTCTTGTTTCTTGGGTTTTAACTTTGTTATATAATAGTGAGTTTCTGGCTTTTTTGTATCTTTCTTTACCTTTAGAAATCAGTGAATCATCTTAATGGCTACAGAATCTCGTAATGCTTTATACTTAAACACAACTCTACCAGTTCTGCGAGTTTTCTCAAAGGAATTTCTTTATATTCTCTTATTGCTGTAAGCGAACTAATCCTGTTCGAGACAAATTTTCCATATTGTTTTCTCCGGATATATAGGTTTCGAGGTTGTCTTCTAAATATAAAAATCTGGTGTGAAACTCTCACACAACCTTCTCTTACTCCTGTTCTCAAAATTATAATTGACAAATTTTATAGTTTGTGTACCAAATTAAAAAAAATTCGTCGAAAACTGAAAAAACGGTTCAGTAAAAGCGCACTTCCGGTTTACTAAATTTCTTAAAACTCGGAATTGTAGCCATCTATTTATTTTTAATTAATTTTGTTTGGATGATAGAATTGTGTAATCAACTATGATAGCATTTTAAAGAAAAACATTACCGTTGTGATGGTTGGTTCCGCAGAGCTGGAAAGCATCAGAGACATTTTCCATGGTAGCCTGCTTCATTTTGTGGTCATCGACCAATTTCGGTCAACATAAACCCCACTAAAAAACATAACCTCACCCCTTCCCTAAAAGTACCCTTAAATAAATGTTCCTAGAGAAATGTTAGAAGTAAAAGTTGTAGATCTTTGTAAGCGTAGTTTATATAAGACGTTTCAAGAAAATCAACGGAGCCATTTTTGAGAAAATCGCGAAAAAGTGAAAAAAAACATTTAGTAAAGTGGTAAAGTAAATGCACTTCCGGTTATGCGATTTATTTCAAACTTGGAATTTCTACAATATATTTAATTCTAATTAACATTATTTAGATGAGCGAAGTCCAATAAACTGAAATAGCACTTTAGATCAAAAAACTAACCCCACCCTACCCAAAAAGTGCCCTTAAAGGAAATTTTTTCCAGAAAATATTTCAAAAAATAGTTGTAGCTCTTTGTAGTGTGTAGTGAGTACCTTAAATCGTCGGGAATTTTTGAGAAATCGCAAACAAGTAAAAAAAAAACTAGTAAAGTGGACTTTCCGGTTGTGGAATTTGACAGATAACGTACTGTAAATCCCGGTGATACCTAAACGGAATATCAAGTTTGAACTTTCTGCGATTTTTCGTTTTTGAGCTATGCTGTTCACACACACACACATACAGACCATTTGCTAAAAACCACTTTTTTGGACTAAGGGGACCTCAAAACCGATATTTCCGGTGAAAACTCAGTAAATTTGATACGATTACAATACTTTCTCTTACTTGGAGTAAGAGAAAGTAAAAAGCGTAAACTCTGTTTGTTTATTGTTTTTTTTTTTAATATAATATCTCAAAAACGAAAAATGCAGAATTTTTCATCTACAAATTTATTACTTTGTTTGGAACAAAAATGAGATCTGACCTAAAACGTTTTGGTCAAATTCGGTCAACCGAATATGTGAATCTACTGAATGGTGTTTCACAGTTTTAGGCGACCATCAATTCTTTTAACTTTTTAATACCCTACCCGAGCTAGTTACACATAAATTAGAGTATCCTCTCCAGTCCTATTAGTTTAATTAGATTTAGGAATCTCGAAAGGGACTCCTGGGTGATGTTTAAAGGAGTCAGTTTCTCCTATCCAAAGGAGAGGTCGCGTGAGAGGCGAAATCTCAGTCACACAAGCCACTCACACTGATACAGTACGTGCAGTTCTGTTTCTTCTTCTTCTTCCTGGCAAAAACCTACACAGGTTATTCATGGCCAGGCCCATGCTCTTGCATGTACTGGTTTGGTTTTAGTGAGGGGACCTACAGTCATACTGTCAGAGGCCGCATGTCCTTGTTGAAATAAATCCGTAGTAAGCGTGGGCTTTTTCGTCAACCTCTGGTCTGGAGTTTTTTCACCCACTATTTTTGTGGTCTATTGTATACTCATAAAGCATCTTCATAAAAAATCACCTAATATTGGCGGCCCATGCTTCCAGGCCCCTTTATTCGGCTTGAGAACTTTGATGAAAGGTTTGTCGAAACTGTATGTAGGAGTCATATTATATCGATAGGCTGGCCGAAAATTGTGTCCGCCACCAGCTCGTCGCATAATATATTCCTCTATGGCTAGAACGGATGAGAGCTTATCCCTTGGAGCAATGTAACTACATCTAGCTACGCCTTGGATGTAAATGTGGAGTGGAGGAAGGTCGCATACAATATACAGAGACACTGAAAGTCTATCACGTTATTTAAAACATTCTCCCAGGAAAATTGATTTTTCCGGATGTTCTGGGCATAATTAGTAAAAGGATGCTAATATTCCAAATTTATAGAAAGTCGGTCCCGAATAGCGATCCTACATTATAGTAAGTATAGTATTTTTTGGGGAATTTACTTTGCTATAATAATACAAAGGAGAACTAAATTTGTTACAAAATTGGCAGCTTCCAAGTTTGAAGAAATTACGTACAATTGACGGAAAGAGCTATTTTCTCACAAAAGGACTACGAAGATTTGCTTCAAACTTGATGTGCTCGGAAATTGTCCACACAATATGCTCCTCGTGACTAGGCGGCATCACAGGGTAAAGCACGCGATCGCAGAGTCTCTTAGGGCTCTTGATTATACCTGCTTTGAGGAAGTGTACGCTGTTGATGATGAGGGCTCTGCGCGATATGCAGATATAGTGGCCTTTAAAAGGGACAGCAGACTAGCGTACATCATTGATCCGACGGTGCGTTATGAAAATAACGATCCACAGCAGGGGGATAAGGTCGACACAGAAAAGCGTGCCATTTATAGCAAATGTATTACATATCTCTCCGAGAAGTATAGAGATATGTTTGGGGAACGGGACTATAAAGTGCGTGGTCTATGGTTCGGTGCTCGGGGGACTATTCCAAAGAAAACGGTGGAATTCTGGGACGAGGTCGGTATAGACCCGAATATATTGCCGAGGCTAACGGAGGAGATTATTATAGACTCTCTAGCCATCATTAACCACCACATCTACAGTTAGACTTTGCGCACACACGTCTGTTGTCGAAAAGTGGAAAACAATAACAAAACAAAATTATCTGTTTCATGATTTAATCTGTGTAATAATGTATTGTTTCCTCTTTCTTTGTTTATGTCAGTTCGATAGATTGGTAAGCTGTGAGTTAGCAACTTGACATTGTCGAGCAGCCCCACTGACAATTCTTTACGAATGAAGTGTTTCTCTCTCTCTTTCACAGATATAAACTATTATTTTTATTTGAAATATTTTTCTGGAGAAATCGATTTTAGGTCGATTCAGGGAGGTGAATTAGGCTTCCCCCTCCATAGTGCTACGTAATTACATTCAACCAATGGCTGAATAAAAATGTCTACTTTTAAGACAGTTTGCCAATAAGAAATGTGAAAATTACAGTAAGAGAAAGTCATGAGAGAAAGCTGTGATTATTATTATTAATTTCTGGTATAAAATCTGAACAGAAATTTCACATCCTTTGAATTCGTAATATTTTCATATTGAAATAAACATAAATAATAAATTAGAACAGTTTCACACCCACTTATTATAATTCCCAGCATATGAGAATAACCTGTCAGGACACAACCTATAATTAAAAGGTATTATTTTATTTGAGATTAGATATTTTAAAAAAGCAGCCTAATAATTTGAAAAGACTTTCATAATAATTATTTATTATTTAAGTCAAATTAATTGCCTCAAACCAGATAATTAACACACCTGAGATGTGTTAAATATTTTTTCTTTTCTTTTTTTTTTATTATTAATAAATAATGTATCATGAGTTATTGTTTAACTCCATCACTTGGAGAAACGTGGCAAATGTTCTTCTTTTTTTTTTTATATTGCCATTGCTTTTCCTTTAATGTCCTCATTTTTCTGTGCTCCACATTTTTTGAAAATTAGGGTATGTGATATATTTTTTGCATCGGTTTTTAATGCATTTTTTTGCATTGTGATGGGAACGGCTGATTTATTACTCTTTTTACTTTCTCTTACTGAAATTTTTGTTGGAATAAAAGAAATATTTATATTTTACGTATTATTAATGAATGAGTGTCATTTACCGGCCTGACAAAGTTGGTATTATGAATGACAAATTTAATAATTAAACCGTGAAACATGCAGTTTCATGACATAAAATAAAATATTTAAATGAACGACAAAATATTTAATTCCGCCGATATGGCGCGTGCTTCGCACTTAGGTTATGTTAAGTTATATTTATCACTTATATTTTCAAGCTTTTTTTGTTGTGCATTTTTTTATAGTATTTTTATTATAATTCTGATCATAGCATAAGTGAATATACAAAACAATAAATATGGAGTCAAACTCTTTTTGATAAGGAGTTCAAAATTGAATATATTTCCCTTGAATTCTAATCCGTGAATCAATTCTTATTTATGGGTAATTATTAAAAGGAAATTCAGATATAAATTATTTCAATAATTTATGCATAATAACATATTACTTTCTCTTACTCCTATTAAGAGGAAGTATTGTAATCGTGGCAAATTTTCGATATCGAGTTTTCACCGAAAAAAATATCCGTTTTGAGGTCCCCTGAGTCCAAAAAAGTGATTTTTAACAAATGCTCTGTTGTGTGTGTGTGTGTGAACAGCATAGCTCAAAAACGAAAAACCGTAGAAAGTTGAAACTTGATATTCCGTTTAGGTATCACCATGGGATCTGACAGTACGTTATCTGTCAAAATTCCTCGACCGGAAGTACCACTTCACTAGTGTTTATTTTTGCTTTTTTTGGCGTTTTTCTCAAAAATGGCTCCGACGATTTTCTTCAAACTTGCTATACCAGCTACGCATACAAAGCGCTACAGCTTTTATTTGAAACATTTCTCTGGGAAAATTCATTTAAGGGCAGTTATGGAGGAGAGGTGGGGTTAGATTTTTGTCAAAAGTGCTGTTTCAGTTTATTTACTTTCTTTTACTGCACTGGTCAAGATTAAGTATTGGGTGTTAAATTTTCGAAATTTACTTTTATACTTCAGAAATCCACATTTTGGGGGTCTCTATGTTTAGATAATAATGAGTATGTGTTCCTATAGATAGATAGATAGATTCTACCGGGGGAATGGCTATTCAGCCTACGCCACCGCGACACCCCAAGGATCTATTGTGGCACCCCCCTAGTTGGAGACCCTCCCCCTATCCTGTCCTTAACCGAACTGTGGAATTGGGGGGGGGGGCTCCCAGGTGGTCAATCAGAGCACCCGCCATCAGAGCACCCTCTCGAGTCCTGCTTGCCTTAGAAGACTTAATAGGTCCGAGAGAGGGCCCTGGCTGAGGCTTGTTGGCACCAGCTTCTCTTTACCAAAGAGGCGGTACCTTAGCCAGACCAGCCCCTCGCACTGACATACCACATGCATTGCCGTCTCCTCTTCTTCCTGACAAAACCTACACAGGCTATCCGTTGCCAGGCCCATGCGATGCATGTGCTTATTTAGTCTACAATGGCCAGTGAGAATGCCAACTGCTTCTCCCTTCCTTATGGCCACCTTCCTCCTAGTTGGAGTAATTCTGCAGTTAGCTTGGGCGAGTAGCTATGGATAAACTTTTTTGCCTACCTCTGGCCTGGAGTTTTGACCCACCATTCCCTTGATCAGTCCTGCATCCATAGCTTAATTCACCTACATAACCGGAAAAAAATTAAAAATAGACGGTTCTGGATTTAAAAATAGACGGATAGCTTAATGGATGCACTCCTGAGGCATCTAGAGACACCGCAGAACGGCTCCGGCCCGATAAGCGCTCTCATTGAACCCTCCCGGGCCAGGCGGTCCGCCGCCTCATTGCCTCTGTGACCCGAGTGCCCAGGTACCCAAACCAGGAAGACCTTATTATGGCTACTAATTTCCCTTAGTGCACCTAGGCAGTCCCACACAAGCCTTGAGCTGATCTCCCACGAGTCAATTGCCCGCAGAGCAGCCTGGCTATCCGAATAAATGACGACTCTGGAGTTATGCACTCCCCGTCTTCTTATTTCGGCGGCGCAGATAATAATCGCGACTAGCTCCGCCTGAAAGACCGTAGCTAGCCTTCCCAGGCTCACCGAGATATTGCATCTCGGATGAGCCCTGTACACGCCGGTTCCCACTCCGTCAACCATCTTGGACCCGTCCGTGTACCACATAGATTCGCCTGTAATTGGCGGCCCATTCTTCCATGCCCCTCTGTCTAATATCAAGACTTTGAAGGGTTTTTGGAAGTCATACCTAGGAGTCATCATATCCGTAGGCAGGCCCAAAATCGGGTCCGCCTCCAGCTCCTCCCATAGGTCTTGATGCTTCCCAGTGTGCCTGGGATAAATGGGCGCTTGTCCCTGTTGTAGTCGTGCCACAACTGCTCTTGCAACGCCTTGGACGTAGATGTGGAGTGGTTGGAAGGTTTAACAAGACCTCCAAGGCCGCAGTGGGGGTAGTCATCATGGCACCCGTCGTACTCAAACAGGCCAGCCTTTAAATACTTCCGAGCGCTCCCGGCCCCCCCATCTGCAAGGTCTTTGTCCACCACGCCACCGCCCCGTGGGTTACCATTGGTCTCACGACACAGGTATAAATCCACAGAGCCATCTTCGGACTTAATCCCCAACTTTTAGCGCATAGCCTCCGCATGGCGATTTTGGCTTTGTGTGCGGTGATATTAATATGGGAATTCCATGTCAGCCATGTGTTCCTATCTTTTATTATTAATTTTTTTTTGGTATAGGTATTCCCTTGAACGTTCCCCTTTCTAGAGGGATTTTATTTTCTACATGCCCCATACACAGTATTTACACGTGTTGTATACCTAGAGTATTATCAATATACAATTATTTACAAAATATTCATCAAATACATAAATTGATTGTAGAAATTGTAAACTTCCAAACTCTAGTAATAAAAGTAGAAATTTGAATAAATAAATATTGAAAATCATGAGCGTGATTTTCCGTGATAGCCTGCTTCTTTTTGTGGTCATCTACGGTTTGCAGGCATTCGCCCATCATCAGAATGTTTTTGTCAAAACAGTGTGATAACATAGACTTGCACACACTCTAGTTGATACACTCTTTTATACACTCATTTGTTAAGGGCAAGTCTACTTATCACACTGTTTTGACAAAAGCATTCTGATGATGGGCGAACGCCCGAAACCGGTCGATGACCACAAAAGAAGCAGGCTATCATGGAAATAATCTCTGATGCTTTCCAGCTCTGCGGAACTAACCACCACAACAAAATCTCACTTTCATTTGGAACATTTTCAAAAAAAAAAAAAAGAAGGAATTTTGCTGTTTCGGGGGCTCGACATTTAAAACATTTAAAATTAAATTAAAGCAACACGCTCTTCTGACAGGAGGTCCCTTGGCCACTGGCGCTTCAAACGTCTGGGAGGATTCCCAGGAATGGTTAGGGAGGACAGGTTTGTGACGTGCGGGTTCGTGTGTGTTCCTAGTTTGCTGTAGAATCGTTTGTAAAGTTGTTGTGTTAAGTCGTGTACAAATGGGATTTGAAGGTCAGTATGTAGCGTCATGTTAGAAACATAGTATGGGCATTGTGTGATTGTTCGCAGTATCTTGTTCTGTATGGCTTGTATCCGTTTAGTGTGTGTCGGTTTGGCAGTTCCCCAGAGTTGTAGTCCATAGGTCCAAATTGGTCTTATTATGGATTTGTAGATTTGAACTTTGTTTTTCAAGTTTAATTTAGATCTACTGTCAAGTAAGCGTTTTACTAGGAAGTATCTGGTTTTAATTGACTGTCGAATTTTCGTTACGTGTATGTTCCAAGTCAAGCGTCTATCTAGGTAGAGCCCAAGGTATCGGATGTCTTTTTCGTATGGTATAGGAGTATTGTTAATATAAAACAGTCGGACAGTTTGATCGTCTGAGGGTGAATGTTACGTGTGTACATTTTATTTCATTAATTTTAATTTTCCAAAGCTTGAAGTGTTCATGTATAAGGTTTAAATGATCCTGTAGAAGTGAGGATTTTTTAAATTTAATTTCCACATTCATTTTTCTCATATAATTTTTATTATTTTAATTTCTCATTTTGCTCAAGCATTATATTATATACAGTACACTCAATATTTTCACGCTTCAGTTTATATTTTTGCTGTTTTCTATTAATCAGAGCCCATCCGAGGTATCTCACCTCAATTTATATTATTAATTGTCTTTCCTGTATTCACTGTACAGAGCCTACCAGAGGTTGAGATAATGAGGTGTAAAAAGAGCTCACTTTTGTTTTAATTGTATTAAGCCGATTGATTATTGTAAACTTATCCAACAATAAAAAACTTTTTTTCAATACATAATTTTAATTATTAGTTGCCATTAAAATAAAGATAAGAGTATGAGTATTAGGTCCTAGATTTTTAAAATTCATCAAATTATTTGTTTAACCATTAAAATAGAAACAATATTTCCACTTGATTACTAACAAATTTACCAATTTCGATTTTTAAATCGATTTTTTTTTTTTTTAAGCAATGCCGATAAACTTAAAGCTGAGCCGATCGAGTTAATGAGAAAATTTCATGTCTAGTAATCATAAAGCAGATATTATAAAATTAAAGTGAATAACAAAAATTATTAATTAATTATTATTATCTATTATAAAAGAATCTAATGGACAAGGGTCAACCGTGTATAAATTGTAAATATCTTGCTTGAGTATAATTTTTTATTTATGATATTTAAAAAAAAAATGTTTGTAAGAAAGAAAAAAAAATGAGGTCATGTAAGCCCATTACTGATCAATGAATTAATGTAAATTTAATACGCCTCTACCAAGGTAATAGGATTATTAAGCCTGTAGGTAATAGAATTTATTTACATGGACTAGTATTTAGACAGTATTGTGTTTGAATGATATCATATCCAATATTATGGCTAATTTTTTATCTATGAAATTAGTGAATATCGTTTATCGTAACAAAGCTTTCAACGATTTTCTTAAAAATTGATATTTTAATTAATCGATAAAAGAGTTACAATTTTTATTTATTTTACCGAGAAATTTAATTTTAGTGTTTTTTCTGGCGAAAACAAGTGCCAGCATGTCATGTTCACTCTTCGCAGAATAACTCCTCCTCCTTTATATTACAACCAAACTCCAATCCCAACTGCAGATGTCGTCCGCTACCTTGGGCTGTACATCGACAAAAAATTGACGTGGAACCCTCATACACGACTGAAGAGACAAGAACTAACTACACGCTACAGACTCGTTAAAAGACTCCTCGACAACAGATCAAGACTTTCACTAACTAACAAACGACTCATATATACATCACTTTTGAAACCCATTTGAACCTACGGAATTGAACTGTGGGGGTCAGCCAAACGCTCTAACATCCAACGAATCCAATCCCAACAATCAAAAATCCTTAGAACCATAGTGAACGCTCCCTATTACGTATCCAACAGAACAATCCACAACGACCTTAATATCCCTTTCCTTGCAGATGTCACCAAATCCAAATATAAGAAATTTCATGAACCTCTGTCCCTACATCATAATCCCTCGTCCGCCGTCTCTCTTCCCTCACTCACCCTGATAATCCACCTAGACGCTTGAGGCGTAGATGGCCTCGCGACCTCTTATCCAGTCACCCGAGTACAAACTAAATTCGAGGAGTGCTACCGCTGGGTAGCTTCTCCACTCTATATTTTATTCTATTTTTTGTTGTTTTTTTTTGTATTTTTTTTATTCTATTTTTCTCCCCTATTTCCAATGGCAAAATCATGCCGATGTAAATTTCAAAAAAAAGAAGAAAAAAAAGGTTTTTTTTCTCGGGGGGAAGGGTTGACAATAGGGTTTCCACTAATGTACCATTTCAATACATTACATATATGATTTCTATCATCTATAAGATATTAATTAAGAATTAAAAAAATGTCTTGCCAGAATTCCTAATTTGAAGAAGATCGATTAATCAGAAGTGTGACTTTTTTTTTAGCCCAAAATTATGTGATCGGATTTACATTTTAGTTATATGAAAACTTGTAATTCGGTAAATAATAAATCAGAAATCTGTGTAAATTACAGTTCGTTGTAAGTGGTTTAAAACATTCTCTCAAATTTTGTAACAAATTGCCCAGTACATGTTACCATGTTGTGGTTGGTTCAGCAGTGCTGGAAACCATCAAGAGATATATTTTCCTGTGACAGAAAGAAGCAGGCTATCATGGCAAATATCTCGGAAGATATTTTCAAATTAAAAGGAAAAAATATGTATAAAATTTGCTATCTCATTGTAAAAGAGAGAGAGGATATAGATTTGGTTTATTTTGGTTAAAAAAAAAAAAAAAATGTATTTTATCTTAAATATTTACCTACCCAACATTGAACCAAATATTTGGCTACTAAATAATCTTGTATAAATTTATTTCATATTCAAAATTACCTTTAATTAAATTTATGAAACTTTTGTCATTCTAATTATTTGTATATACAGCTTTTAATTTAAGAGCTAGCAAATCTCTGATTTTCCTAACGATTTCTAAAGTTTGGCCCGGCGCCATGAGTTAGAAACTAGGAAGCATTAGTGGCGGACCTTTTTTATTGCAAGTGCCCAAGAACAAAGCATTAAAAATTTAAAATGGTATCTAACATTCACGAAATTGTGGTTATCATTTTTTTGTTTTAGTTTATTTTTCTGCCTAGATACTTTTTAATGAGTTATTATTTATTATGGAGTATAATAATAACCCAATATACAATAGTAATATTTATTGGCATTATATACAGAGTCTTATTAAAATAGAAATGTAACATGTGTAGTTATTCTCATATAAACAGCAAGAGAAAAACTAACAAATCCACTCCCTCTTTGTAACATCATAAACACATTAATACATATGAGATCTACATGAGTATACAGAGACCTCAGTTCAATTAGTTATATGTCCCCTACTAACTGGTAAAAGATCGATAACCTCTGTAAAACACAAAACACACACACACACAAACATATAAAAACAAACCAAAAGGGGAAGATTTTTCTTTTTGCAGTTTATCAAATAAATCAACTAGAATTCACGTTTACCATTTCCACTTCAAAATTTAATTCACCTTCTAAAAGTTCCATTTTTAACGATATGTATATATATATATATAGAAAGTGAAAAAGAGACAACATATTGAATGATTTTGTAAAGATCAAAGAGATTTCTTTATGCATGCCTAAAGGAGTTTCGTATATTGTATTGTGTAGGTACCAGTTAATGGAAGTGTATATCCGTGTAAATTTTTTTTATAAATGAAACCCCCACATTTTCTATTTATTGTATTGAGATATTTATAGAAAGAAAAATAGAATATTTTCCATTCTTCAAATGTAATTTAAATAACTAGGAGTATAAAAAAGTAATTGCATGTTTTGAGAAAATTTAAAATAAACACTTAAAAAGTTATTTGTTTATATATTATGTATATATAAGGATAGCGATAATATTTACAATCGTTTGGGAAATTCAGGTATGAGAATGAAACACTCTCTTCATTTACAACTTCCGTTGTACAGATTTACTTCAAAATTAGAATTATAAATTTACAAATTGATTACCCAATTAAACAAATCGAAATTTTACACATCAGAAGTAAGAGCCTAACTTCACAACTAAGAACTAATTCATTTACTTCGAAAAATATGTTAAATACATTGTATCAATATCGTCTGTGGGGAGGGACCAAGCCCTATGCTATCCAAAGCCCTTCTGGGCTACCCCAAAGTTCGGAGCCTTCTCAGTGCACTGCCGGCCTCAATGTTCTCTCGTTGCAGACAACAATGTCCATCACCGGACAGTGAACTGTAAGAGGCTCCTAGGAAGAGAAAAAAAAATCTAAGGGCATCAGCTGGACTCCAACCCGGGACCGCCGCATTGCTAGTCCAGCTCGCTACCACTGAGCTAATCCTTTCCCTATGTTAAATATATGTGATAGATCTATTGGTAGCAAGTGTAATGTGTAACAGAAATGTGGTGGTCGATGATTATGAAATAGTGTAAAAGTGAATACAATTTATATTTTACTGATTTATAGAGAGTTTATGGAGTGCGTAGAGTGTCCGAACGAATAATCATGCTTGTGATTCAGTGTAACGCATGTAGAATGGTCCAGAAGATGGTTGTTATGAGTCGCTTGATGTGTGATGTAATTAGAGAACTCTTACTTGTTCTTATGGTGAGTGAGCTAGTGTAACCCAGCTTGGCTTTTAAGGTTGGTGTTGATGTACCGACTGAATTTTAGACTTTAAAGTTTATCTGGGGACTGACTCATAATCTGCAAAGTTTATATGGTAACTCAGTCTTAAACCGCTCAATTTCTCTTGCAGCTTCTGGATGTGATTTGACTGTTGAATTTGACGTCCACATACCAATACATTGTATTAAACGTGCCAGAGTGTGTAATGTGCGCTTGGAGGTGAGAGGTGGCGTATATAATGGAGTTGTTGAGGAGAGAAATTGGGTTTGATTGAATAAACGAGATATGCTGACACTAATGTAATGTAGCTAAGTTTACACTAACTTCACTGGACTTTATAATGAAAATGATAGAATGAAAGGTGAGAGTAGAGACATGACACTATGCGATGTATGGTTGTATCTGATAGATAGATTCCCACTGGCTTATATAACACCCACTCTAGCTTGCTTAAGTCAGAGAGTAGTCTCTGTTAACCAGAGAGGGCCTCTCTTATCTCTACTGTGGTTGCATTATCTTTGCCTACCATTACAGGTGTCTTGCCAATTTATTAATTATTGGCGATTGCCAATAGAAATATTGAGTCTAGCTTTTTGCTGAATTTGCTGGCGATTAATTCCATTATACAAGAATGCTATTATATATATTTATATCAAAAAAAAGTAAAAATTGTTGAAAGCTTTTTCGAGAAAATCGTTAAAAAATTGAGCTTAAGAGATATATATATATATAGTTAACTGATGTTTACCGACATATTATCAATTTGAGCTTATTAGAATTTTTCCATTTTTGAGTTTATACTATCCCTAACTCCTGTAAACTTGATTTGCTACCTTAGGATATACACGGATAAATAATTGAAATAAATCTTTCATATAAGAATAAAACGACAGGAACTTAACAAAAAAAAAAAGGAATAAATGCTACTGAGAATTATAAAAAGACAATGAGGCTACAATTCGAACAAATATTAGAATAAGAAATATATATATATATATGTGAGAGAGAAGAGAGAAAAAGTGATAAAGGAATCACACACACACATATATTCTACATTTGAAATGTTACCATAACTTCCATGGAATCACACAAAACAGAAAGTTCCTCACGATAAACTTTGTTATAGAATAAAATTTTATCAGGGAACAACTCAGTTGGAATATATGACAAAAAAAAAAAAAATCAAGAAAGAAATTAGTGCAGTCATCTGTAAGAGAAGCTCAAATTTGAAGATAAACTTCAGGTAAATGATGTTCATGTGGCAATAATTGAAAGAGAGAACAAGTCTGATAAATCGAGACTGAGATGAAAAAAAAATCTTGTATGAAACACTCACACGACTTTCTATTTATTAAATAGTTAATATTCTTCTAATTTCTCATTTTTTACTTTCTCTTACTCCTTAGTATAAGGTAGTATTGCGATCGTCTGAAATTTTTTGAAATTTCGGTTGACACCGGAAATACATTATTTGATGTCTTCTAAGTGCGAAAAAAAAATGTTTTTTTTTTTAGCGAATGATCTTATTTATTTGAAAAAAACATTACAAAAATGAAAAATTGCAAGAAGTTTACAAACTTAGAATTTCGTTTAAAATATTATGCACCGCATCAAACGCGAAGCTTTCGGACGGTTCAACTATCAACCGGACGTGCAACTTTACTGATTTTTTTTTATTGCGATTTTTTCAAAAATGGTTTCAACGATTTTTCTTGAAAATTAGACAGGCTAACTCCACAGATATAAACCTATTAATTTTGTTTGTATGATTTTTTTTGGAATAATTGATTTTAGCGTGTTCTATGGGGGGGGGGGTGACGTTACATTTTAAATATTTTTTCCACTTTGTTCGGCATTTCTGCAAATTTGCATATACCTTCATCAACGCTATACTTATGTTAGTACAACTGGAATAGAACTTTTTAAGTTTAAATAAAATTTGTCAATCTAAATAATTGAGCGGCAAGTATTTGAACTTAAAGAAGGATCTTTTTGCCCGAAACCAAATGATATTCGTCGCTCATATGTAGAATCAATCGTAAATGGAACCCTCAAGAGGAAAACTCTAATCACGTTAACGATTTATTTATTTAATTAAATTTTATGGGGGGGGGGCTTCTACGTGTCTTTTGTAAATCAAACTTGATTGTATACCTCATTTTTGAATAATGAATATGCGATAGTATTTTTAAAAATTATAATATCAAAATATACAACCGTCTATATTATATTCAAAGTACGAAAAACAAGAAAGTCAATAATAAAAATGTAAAATAAACATTAAAATAATAAAAATCATTTTAAACTATAATTTCCACTTTAGATTATAAATGTTACGCACAAAGACCGAAAATGCTCATTGAGCTAAAAAACAGCTCACGACGCGTTGTGGTCAATGTAAAACATCAACATTGCGCAATACGTGTTATGGCTCTTATGAAAACGCTCACAACGCGTTGTGGCAATCACAGAAAGACCACATAGCGAAATTCGTGTGGTGGCTATCTTGCTATACGACCACAACGCATTGTGGCAATGAAGAAAAGCCATGACGCGTTCTGAGCACTAGCTTGTGTAACCATATCACGACGGATAGGTACATTGTCGGCTTGAGTTCAACGGCGCATTAAACCATCAGTAGAGTTGTTTATTCATTTCTTGTCTGTTTCTGAGAGTGAACGTATATCAGCGCTAACCATGACCAATTTAAAAGAAGTGTTTTATGATAAATTACGTGAGTTTGTGGAAAGAAGCACTGATCGCAGTTCTATCATGAGCACAGAAAAAATGCAATGTTACTTAAAGAAACAAAACAGTCTCAGCTTCTTAAAAGAAAAAACAACCAGTCTCTATCTTCAAAGCAGTATTGTGTCTTAAACGATGATTTCTTAAAATTGGTGACACTGAAAAGTTGGTTGAAGCTGGAGCAGATAGCACAAGTTCAAAAATCCATTACTTCTGTAATGGAACAGATATTAGATGTAATGGAATCGTTTGATGTGTGATTCCTGGAGTAGCAGATGTCTTGAAGAGGGCGGAAGTTAGTTTGAGAGATTTGGAAGTTAGTGCTCGAATTATTAAACGGTTTTTTATATAAAAATAAACTGTATTTTAACAATAATTTTAACGTGATAAATGGTAACTAATAACTATAATAAAATACTTAATAATAAATAGAAGATAAATAACTGATAATTTAGAATGGTTAAAATAACGAACTAAAGTGCACAACTACGAGAATGATAAGTTGAATATAACTGTGAATTGCCGCTCGTGTATAGTTGGTCGTAGATGATATAATAATCCTTTCGTCGTATATCATAGAGTTTATATATACTGTTGTTCACACTCACACCAAGACATCTGTCTTAGTGTGCGGCCTTGTGCGACCTTCGTAGTTTGCTGACCTTATTTAGTGGCCATACTTATCGCGGTGCCTGCCTTTTGATGTGAGAATTGATGAAAAGGCTTTGTTGCTTGTTTGGCTGACCGCGGCTGTCGGCGGCCAACAGTGTCACTGTTTTCACCCTTTGTTAAGATAGCAGCCGGCTGGAACCACTAGTTGTAAACTATTTCTTTGGTGTACTTTGCCGATATCAATGACTTTGCCATGTCATTACACTTCTGCAAAACAGATGAACTGTTTGATATTCTGAAAAAAAGCACATACTATTACAGGACCAAAAAAATATTTCCTAAGGATATCTACCAAAAAGTTTCGAGACTAGTAGGACCCATATCGCAAATCACTGCGCGTCGTATTCTAATATGGTTCCATACGCGTCATGGCTTTTCTTCATTGCCACAATGCGTTGTGGTCGTATAGCATGATAGCCACGACACGAATTTCGCTATGTGATTTCCACAACGCGTCATGAGCGTTTTCATAAGAGCCATAACACGAATTTAGCGATGTGGATGTTTTACAGTGGACATAACGCGTTGTGAGCTGTTTTTTCGCTCAATGAGCATTTTCGGTCTTTGAGCGTAACATAAATAAGTACTTTACGAATTATCATGAGATATTTTCAATATTCTGATATAGTTTACTATTTATTCTTATCTGAACATTTACCCACGAGCATCATCGATTTTTGCCGATACTGTTTTTTCTTTAATTTAATTGGTTATTTTTATTCAATATCCTGTATCCTGATACAAAGTCAGTTAGTTGTTAATTTTAACATAAAAAAAATTCTCAACCGTTTTATAATTAAACATTAAACTGTAATTACACTAAAATGTACACACAAATAAATGTTGTCTCATAGTATTTTCTAATTCTTTCACAATTACTTTTTAAACAAAAACAATGTTTGCTTTAATGGAGATAAAGAAAACAAAAAAAATAAAAGATAGACCACTATTTTGTTTGTTAATTAGAGAAGAGAAAAAACATCCCAGTGAAAGAGAAGTAACGGCAATTTTTTTGCTTCAAGACGGGATTTGATTATACTAGTTCTGTTTTTTTCCTCTTTTTAGTTCACCTAAATAGTTTTGGTTAACTAATAAATTGGACCAATTATAGCTTAGATTTAGAATTACTAACTTGTTTTTTTGCTAATATAAATAAATCAAAATGAATCTACTGCCTGTGCTTTTAATTTATTTTTTTTAAATATTTATCTTTTAAAAATGAATCTTCGCTTGGAAAGAAATATTAAACTTGACTTCCAATTGAATCACTCATGAACTTTTGCAAAATGAATTGCAGAGATCTAACTATTATATTGGGCCACATAAGACATTATTTTATTTGAATAAGGATTATTTCATTATTAATAATTTTCCTGTTCCGAGATAGTATGAAGGAAAATATGAAAGGAAAAATTAGAAGAAGAAAATGAAAAAAAAAAAGAGATTTGAAAATGAAATGACATCTACAAGTGCGTATGTATGGTGTGCAAAATATCTGACAAAACAATGAATCACAGGCTGCTCAAACTAATATTATTTTTAGACATCACTGAGAAGGAATCAGCATGAATGTTTTGGTCAAATTGCTTCAAATGTCAATTGAAAAAAAGTGTAAAGTAATGCCTATTTTTTCAGGCGGACTTGACGTCTAACTACCAAATTCGTGGACAAGGCCGGAAGCGTCTACTTTACAATTAACAATTTTTAAAGATATATAAAAATTTAGCAGCTATACGCAAGTACTCGAACTGGGGACCTCCTAGTTACAAGTCCATGCTCATAACCACTACACCAACACCCATCCATACTGTCAATTGACTTTATTGATTTTTGTTTGTTTTTTGTTTTAGTGATAATTGAATTGGAATTTTGAAAATCGGTTTACTATCCTTATTCTTTTTGTCTCATTGGTTGACAACCATCTGGTTCACCATATCTAATTGTATGAGCAAAAGAAGTTATAACTTATATAGTTTAAAACTGTTTTTACCTTCCTGATATTTCAGATTGGTAAACAGTAATTAGTAATCATTAACTGTATTTATTTATTTAAGTTAATAACTATAATTATTATAACTAATGTAGTATATAATTAAAATAATAGAAACTACATAATTAGGTTTCTTTAGTTCTCTAGAAAAATTCAAATATATACATTAGCTTTAATTGATTGTTAGAAGATGTGGGGGGAAAAAAAAACGCATTTTTGGTCCAATGAAATTTGCAAAATGTGTACAACTTCTTGAAGTTTAGTCCATTAGGTTGCTATCAATGACAATGAAATCAAAGCAATGACTGATTTTTCTCTAGCAGTATCTACACTTGAAAATTTCGTTTAGAGACGCTTTCGACAACTTAAAAGACTCTCCCTAGACAACCAAAGACTAATTTATACATCTATTTTAAAGCCTATCTAGGCGTACGGGATAGAACTATGGGGTTGAACCAAACGCTCAAATCTCCAAAGACTCCAATCCCTACAATCCACAATCCTCCGTGACATTGCAAACGCTCATTTTTACGTCTCCAACCGAACTATACACACTAATCTTAATATACCGTTCATTGCTCAAACCCGTTACAGGAAATTCCAAATTAACCTACAGACTCACAAAAATTCTTTAGTTCAACACTTCCTAATAACCCTCCTAGACGTCTTAAAAGACAATGGCCTCGTGATCTCCTCTCAAGTGAAGAGAGTCAATAGTGATTTTGTGTAGTTTTGGAGTGTTACCATTGAGTAGCTTCTCCACTCATTTTGTATTTTTGTTCTTTGAATGATTGTTTCTTATAGCGCTATCGCGCTGATTGTAGCATGAATAAAGATTAAAAAAAAAAAATGTTAAGGAAGGAACAAAGTGTCTCTACGTGCAAAGTCAATCTGACATTATTTTTAGAGAGCGGTTCAATTGTATTTTTGACTTTGAAATGGCTTGAAGGTAAAATTTCTCTTAGCTAGTTATTCATTATTATTTTAGGTGCTAAGTGAAATAAAGTAAAAAAAAAAATAATAATAATAAAATGATGTTAGATAATTTAATTAGAGTTAGGTAATAAAAATAACAATTAAATTAATGGCGATAACTCTTTAATTTCATCTAAATTAATTTAATTTGTTGGATAACGTTAAAACTCTTCTTCCCAACTATTTTGTTCAACTTATTATCACTTACCTTTATTAATAACTGCCTCGTTTTCGTAGTAATACCTTGCTTTTATTTTATTAATATCGTCTACATATTCTCACAATCAAAAGATGGTGCCCGCAATTTTTTGCAAATTAATTACTTTGAGTTAGGTTAGTTAGTTAATAAGTTTTGAAATTCAATTATCTAGTGAGTGAAGATCTAATCTGTGATAATAAGTTCGGTTTCAATCTTCAATGTTTGAATTAAGGCCCGTGTCACATTCGAAAGTGTTGTATGAAATTTTAATGTTGTACTTTCAATCTAGCCTTTCTATGATTTGAATTTGAGTATTCCTTATAAACCATGGATGACATTAATTGTGATGCGTATTTTTATTTTTTATTTTTTTTTTTTTTTAGCCACAGTAAATTAGGTTGGTTTTAATAAAGCCAAATTGGGAAGGGAATAGCTAAGTAGTTAGCGTACTGGACTCCCAAGCAGAGGACTCGGGTTCGAGTCCACTGTGCCACCCTTAGATTTTTTTTTTTTTTAGGAGCCTCTACAGCTCACTGTCCGGTGATGGACACTGTTGTCTGTAACGAGAGCACACTGTCCGGAGGCCGGCAGTGCACTGAAAAAGCTCCGGGCGCCAATGACCATAGATATTGATGCGCCTTAAATTAAAAATAAATAAATAAATAAATTCAAATTTAAAATTATTGATAAATTCCCGTAGTGCATATACATTTATTTTTATTACATAATAAATGTATTTAAACTTAACAGAGTTAAATAAGCAGTAATTGTACTCTCAATACTAAGAACTCATTATACAATAATTATACATGCATCAATTACACTTTGTGGTCCAGCTTTGTGCAAATTATACAAACATTATTATCCTTACACTCACTTGATCAAACCACTAACGCTGTCTATATTGTTAAGTACTGTAATGCACTACTTACAATACTGTATTCCAGTATTGTAACAATATTGATTGGTACAATATTCTCAAAATTATATTTTACTATTATTAACTATAAACGATATTGTGTATTATAATGTCATAGATTTATTCACAAAATTTTTGGAGATATAATTCTGTAAGGCTCTTGGTATTTTCAACTTTTTTTTTTTTAAACTAGAAATAATTTGTCAAAATTTAGTTCATATATATGAATGGGTATAATATTAATCGGACCTCATTGCAATCCAGTCTCAGTTTCGTTGCAATTTTCTTACATGAACGAGGTTTTAAGTTTAAAGGAACCAATAGACACATATTTGTTATAATCTTTGTAAATGAATACAAATCTATTTCTTAGCTTTGAATGAAATTAATAATAATCATAATATGATCATCGATAGGTCGATCGTGCACAGTAAACCGGACATGCTTATTTCGAATATCCTAAAAAGGACAGCCGAAATAATTGATATAGGGTTTTCCCTGGACGACAGACAATAGTCGCAAAACTTTTACCCGAGAAGAAGTGGAAGTACCACATGATCTACCTGTTGAAATGAAAAAGGTGTATCTGCTGGACGTAGTTCGGGTAATCCCGATCGTCATCTCGCTAATGCCCTAATGCCCATCGAGACAATTAAGGATGTGCTTGAGCTCGAGCTAGAACCCTGGTTGTTAGAGAAAACACAGAAGTCTGTGTTATTGGACATAACACGGCTGGTGAGGAAGTTCCTCAATTTATAATACGATTTGAAAAATCTTCAGTGGGTTGGAATGCCTCCCCCCCTCCCCGTTGATTCTATATACAAAAAAGCGGGGATAATAACGTGTTTATTAGGATTGTTGTAAAGACTGCAAAGTTTTACAGGATTAAACTGAAATTATTTTAGTTTGCATTTGAGATATTCGTTCTTGGACTTCACCCCTAGTTATTTATTGTTTTGAGGAATTCTGAGTTTGGAAAATGTTTCTAATTAATATTCTAGTTTATATGACAGAATAAATCTAAAATTATAGTGTTGGTGCAAAAGTAATTGCGATTTAGGATATGGAATTTAAATCATTATAACTACGTATAAGCATGTTTTATTAATGAAAATAGAAGCCATTACAATCAAAATATTTTACTGTGCGGTTGGGCCATGTTATGAAGAAGAATTGGGTCCTTTATGTTGACCAATAGCCAGCTGCAGGCGTTGCAGTTTTCATTGCATCTTATCTCATTCGATTTGTTGAGATACATTTCATTTGTACTGGTTTCGCTGGGATTCAGAAAGATATAGTGAATTAATCTATCAAACAGGAGATAACATTCTATAATATCACTAAAATGTTAAGTAATCAATTTTTAGCAAAAAGATCTTCAATAAATTAATGTTCTGAGTAAGTTTTTAAAGTTTTTTTTTTTTTTTTTTTTTTTTTTTTTGTGGACGATCGTTATTAAAAATTAGACTTAAAGTGATGCATTCCAGTTTCTTTTTTTTTTTTTAATTTAACGGGCGTCAACATTCCGGTCATTGGCGCCCGGAACCTTCTCAGTTGCTGCCGGCGTCCTCTCGTTGCAGACAACACTGTGCATCACCGGACAGTGAGCTTGTAGAGGCTCCTAGGAAGAAAAAATCTAATGATAGCACAGCTGGACTCGAACTCGGGTCCTCCGCGTGGGAGTCCAGTACGCTAACCATTTAGCTATTCCCTTCCCTGGTTTGTTTTTCTTATTTTATTTAATTAAAATCAAAATATTTTTATTTTAATCATAATATCCACAGTAAGCTTAGGATTTGCTCCTCACTCACACATATAATTATAAATTATTTTATTTGGAACATAATGTGGCTAGTATAATATTGATATTTGTCTTTCCTACAAATAGTTTATGATTACTTAAATCATACAAAATTCCGAAACGATTGTTGATGTCACTGATTATTTATATAATAAATATTGAAATAGGAAACGAAATATCTATAGGAAATAAAATATATTCCAGGAGTTATTCAAACTTGGAATTTTATTTAATAATTATGTGTTAATGTCACGCAAGTCATAGGTAAGATCCGGTTTACAATATAAACTGAAAAATTTGTTGGATAAACTTCATATATTTGTTTAGAATTTCACCATTTGCACGCAAATTTTAACACAAATAAAATTTTGATTTGACAGTTACCACGATGTGAATGAAATACAAAGTATCAGATAGAGAAATCTATATACTCCTTTTTTTTTTTTTTTTTTTCTAATTTCAGTAAAGATGATATCAAATATTAATACATTCTAGCGATAGTGCTATCTATTATATATTTTATATGGATATGCAAGAATAAATCACACGTTCATTTCTTCACGTACATTCCAATGGATTTGAAATTACGTAAATTCGACTAGATATTTAATAATAATAATAATAATAATAAAAAAAAAACAGCATTGAAGCAATTTGTCAATTAGAACGTGAGAATTGATAGGAAGAGATTTTTTTTTTTTTCTAATTTATAGCGTCATCTATACTCATTGGCGCAGCATGGAGCTTGTTCAGTGCTCTGCCTGCCTCCGGACAGTGATCTCACAATACAGTGACAGTGATCTGTAGAGGTTCCTAGGACGAGAAAAATGTTAGGGGTAGCATTCGAATCCGGGACCAAATTTAAATGTTTATTTTTACTAGTTTTATCTTAAAATTCTTTCATTTATAAGAAAAAATCTGGTGTGAAACACTCACACAACTTTCTCTTACTCCAGTACTCAAAATTATAATTGACAAATTTTATAGTTAGTGTACCAAATTTAATGAAATTCGTCGAAAAGTGAAAACACTGTCCAGTAAAACTGTCCGGCTTACTAATTTCCTTGAAACTCGGAATTTGGGTCATATATTTAATTTCTAGTTATTTCAATTTGGATGACAGAATTGTATAATCAACTGTGATAGCATTTTTAAGAAAAACATAACACCCCTCCCCCAAAAGTCCCCTTAAATGAATTTATCAGGGGAAAAGTTTCAAATAAAAGTTGTAGCTCTTTATATGTATAGTTAACAACACTGGTTTAAAGAAAATCGTTGGAGCCATTTTCGAGAAAATACCAGAAAACTGAAAATTATATTTCAGTAAAAACGCACTGCCGGTTATCTATTTTTTTTCAAACTCGGAATTTCAACAACATATTTAATTCTAATTAACATTATTTAGATGACAGAATTGTCTAATATACTGAAACAGCAGTTAAGATGAAAACCTAACCCCACACCTCCCCCAGAAGTGCCCTTAAATGAATTTTCCTGGAGAAATGTTTCAAATAAAAGTTGTAGCTCTTTGTATGTGTAGTTGATATATAAAGTTTAAAGAAAATCTTCGGAGCCATTTTTGAGAAAATTGCAAAAACTAAAAAAAAACAACTAGTAAAGTGGTACTTCCGGTTGAGGAATATTGACACATAACGCACCGTCAGATACCATGGTGATACCTAAACGTAATATCAAGTTTGAACTTTCTACGATTTTTCGTTTTTGAGCTATGCTGTTCACATACATACACACACGGACACACACACACACACGCACAGACCATTCGCTAAAAACCACTTTTTGGACTCAGGGGACCTCAAAACGGATATTTCCGGTGAAAACTCGATATCGAAAATTTGACACGATTACAATACTTCCTAGGAGTAAGAGAAAGTAAAAAGAAGCGCTAGCTGAAGGGGCATGCCTATCATTTATTTTCATGTAGTAATTATAATATCCGTTTTATTGTTTACAAGTAGTTCTAAATTAATCTGAAGGTTTCTTGAGATTCTGTCATCAGTTGGCAGGTTTCTTCATAATAAAAGAAAAATACTATGTGAACATGAATTTAATTTAAACGATTTAATTGAGTTTCCAGTTAATAGCCTGATTAAGTATTCAAGTTGAAATCCGGTCTTGGATATATTGTAAGAAATAGAGGTTTTTTTTTTTTTTTTTTTTACATTTTTAACTGTTTATACCGGATTTCCCATTTTATTAGGTATTTCCTGTTTGAAACAAGAATAGTCATTAGCAATAAACAAATACAAAGTGAATTCACAAAATTTCCAAATTTCACAAACACCAGTAATCCGTTCCTCCCTCCAGTAATCTGTTCTTCCGGTCCTATTATTCACTGATTTCTAAACTGGCGTTCTTAATTTTTTTTCTTGTCCTTCTTTTCCCTTCAGATTGTAGTAGAGTTGGTTGATGAAGTTTTTGCAACGTCTTTGTGAAGAAGATAATGAGAAAATATTCGGGCACCATATGTGTATGCCTTCCCACAAAAACTTTCTACACCATTCTGTTCACTATTTATGTAATTTAAAAAGGTATGCAAGAGAAATATTAAGAAACCGACTAATTTATGAATGTAAGATTTATTCACTGTAAGATGCGAGGAAAATAGTAATTACTTATTCCATACTGTGTATAAGGAATTATTACGATTCGTATCAGATTTTCGTAAAATTGTTTTCTCACCGGAAATAGTTTGAACTTCCTGGAAATTTTTCCAGGTTTTTACTTTCTCTTACCCCTAGTAAGAGGAAATATTGTAGTCGTGTCAAATTTTAGCAAATGGGAAGCTCAAACTTGATATTCCGTTTAGTTATCACCAGGGAATCCGACAGTGGGTCATCTGTCAAAATTCCTTAACCGGATGTACTGCTTTACTAGTTGTTTTTTTTTTATGTTTTTGCGATTTTCTCAAAAATGGCTCCAACGATTTTCTTTAAACTTATCATATCAACTACACATACTAACAGCTACAACTTTTATTTGAAACATTTCTCCGGGAAAATTCATTTAAGGGCACTTCTAGGGGAGGGGAGGGGTTAAGTTTTCATCTTAACTGCAATTTCAGTTTATT